>APFE030241185.1:0-51676 GCA_000404065.3 Pinus taeda
AGGTCTGGGATATAATGAAGAAGCAACTCCAACGCAGAAACCATCCACCTCCAAAAGTTATCTTGATGCAGCAAGGAGAAGTGAGTAAAGGCCCAATGGAGATCACCAGGTAAATCAGGGACAATTTACCTCAAGAATGAACAAAGACTACCAGGTAAATTGGGGGCAATCTACATTAAGGATGAATAGAAGCTACAACTAGCCACAGGTAAAACCATCTCAATTTGCCTCAAGAATGGATGTCGATAGAAACTACAATCACTTGGTTGGTAGATTTGATAATCGCAGGAGTTTCTTCAATGGCCAATGTTTTTCTTGTCATAACTTTGGTCACAAAGCAACTCAATGTGTTTCCTATAAGATAATCATGACTAGACAAGCTCAAAAATAAAGAAGTATGACTGGGATCACAAAAAGGACCTACAATAACTTTTATGCCCTTGAGAATGAAATAGAATGTTCTCTTTGTAACAACTTCAGTCGTGAAGATTCTGAATGCAGGAGCAAGTTTCGACAGACAACTCAGAAGGAACAAGCCTCAAGTGCCAAATCATGGAGAATGAAAGAAACACAACCATAAAGATGTGGGATAGCCTTATATGCAGAAGGACAGGAAAATTAATGGTACATCGACAGTGGATGTTCGAAACATATGACGGGTGATAAGGAAAAACTTCAGTCATATAGTGCCTTCGAGAAGGAGAAGAAGGTCTCATTTGGAAATGACACCCCTGCGCTCATAAAAGGTAAAGGTTCTGTTCAGTTGAAAGAAAAGGTTAAAACTGGAAATGTTATGTATGTTGATGGCTTAAAGCATAATTTATTAAGTTCAGTCAATGTCGATCCAAGGAACTGAGGTAACTCAATCAAATGGTGTATTTCATGATCCTGAATACAGGAACATGATCAAAGCTAAGAACTCCAAATAATTTTAACATATTCAAAGAAGGGAAACATCAAATGCATCTAAGCAAGAATGATGAACATTGGCTATGGCACTGAAGATTGGGGCATCTAAGCTTCTCGTAAATAAGGAAAGCTTGCAAATATCAGGCAGTTCGTGGTCTTCCAAACATCAAAATCCCAGACAATACAATATGAAAATCATGCTCGTATTGGTAAAGTAAACTTATGAAGCTAACTTCTCCCTAAGAAAGAAGATTATGCTAGAAGGCCACTTGGAACTTCATCTCATACTGATTATGGCCATCTAGGAAAGGTCACCTCGGGGAGAAGAATACTTTATATTATTCATTGATAGACTTTCCAGGTTTCATGTGTGGATAGGACTTATGAAGCCACAAAGATGAATAACGCTTCGAAAAAATTCAAATCTTTCAAAGCCTTGGTCTGAAAATAATCAATCATAATTAATGCCTCGAGTTCTGATAGAGGTGGGGAGTTTACCTCAAATGAATTTTCTTTTTGTGAAGAACATGGAATAAGAAGGGAATTCTCTACAGCTATAACTCTGCAGCAAAATGGAATAGTGGAAATAATGAATAGAACAGTTCAACAAATGGCTCGTGCTATGTTGGATGAGTCTGGAACTCCTGCAACCTTCTGGGGTGAAGCTGCATTTGCTGCTGTTGTTATTCTCAACAATACAAATGTCTAGGTAAACAACACTCAGACCCCTCATGAACTATGGTATGGTCAGACTCCCTCGGTAAAATACTTCACAATTTTTGGAAGCAAATGCTACATCAAAAATACTGATGAAAATCTTGGCAAGTTTGAACCTAGAGCAGATGAAGGCATTCTCCTTGGTTACTCTCCCCACAGCAAAGCATACAAGTGTTACAATAAAAGGCTTTGAAAAATAGTTGAAAGTATTGATGTAGTGGTTGATGAAGAAGAAAGCACTCCTAGGCAGGTAAGATCTGAATATTTTGAAGATGATGAGGACTATCCATCAAATCAGATCATGATGAAGAAGAAATCCATGAGGTGCTAGAAGAAAAGATAAGGATAGAAGAAAAGACTCGATCCAGGTATGTTCAGAAGAATCATCTAGAATCTCAGATATTGGGATAGAAAGAGGCTGGTATACAAACAAGAAGATCAATAGTTGAAGCTTCAAGCTATTTGGCATTTCTCTCCTCCACTGAAACGCAAAATGTAAGAGAGGCATGTAAAGATGAATGTTGGGTCAAAGCTATGGAAGAAGAACTCGAACAGATTGAAAAGAATAACACTTGGGAGTTGGTTCCTAGACCAATCGATAAAAATGTCATAGGGACAAAATGGATTTTCAAAAAGAAGCTGAATGAAAATGGGGATGTGGTTAGGAACAAGGCAAGACTTGTTTGTAAAGGATATGCACAACAAGAAGGCATAGACTTTGAAGAAACCTTTGCTCTAGTTGCCAAACTTGAGGCTATACGAATGTTCCTCGCTCTCTCTAGATTTTAGAAGTTCAAGGTATTTCATATGGACGTAAAATCTGTATTTCTGAATGGAGACTTGAATGAAGAAGTGTACATTGATTAACCAGATGGGTTTATACTTGGAAATGATACAAATCTTGTATGCAAACTCAAAAAGGCTCTCTATGGCCTTAAACAAGCTCCAAGGGCTTGGTATTTTCAGTTGGATGAGTACCTTCATCAACAAGGTTTTGCAAAAGGATCAATAGACAACAATCTATATATAAAAGTTGACAATAATAAAATGCTAATACTTGTTGTATATGTTGATGATATCATTTTTGGTAGCAATGAAGAAGCCATGGGTCAAAACTTTGCCTTGGTGATGCAGAAAGAATTTGAAATGTTCCTGCTCGGTGAGCTCACATATTTCCTTGGTTTACAGGTGCAACAAAACAAAGATGGTATCTTTCTTTCACAAACTAGGTATCTCAAGCAAATCTTGAAGAAGTATGGGATGGAGGATTCGAAACCAGTATGTACTCCTATGATAATAGGATGCAGCCTCAACGCAAATGATGAATCAGCACTTGTTCATCAACCAACCTATAGATCCATGGTTGGTAATCTACTCTATCTAACAGGTATCTGACCAGACATTATGCATGCAGTAGGGATAGTTGGAAGGTTTCAGGCTAACCCAAAGGAAACTCATCTTCAGGCAGTCAAGAGAATTTTCAAGTATCTTCAAGGGACTCAAAACTATGGATTATTGTATCCTAGAGATACAAATCTCACGCTTCATGCATATACAGATGCAGATTGGGCAGGTAGCATGGATGACAAGAAAAGCACTAGTGGAGGTGCATTCTTCATGGGTCCTAGATTGGTATCTTGGTTCAACAAGAAACAAAGTTCCATTGCATTATCTACAGCTGAAGCAGAATATGTAGCTGTTGCATCTTGCTGCACACAACTCCTTTGGATGATGCAAACATTGCAGGATCTCCAAGTCACTTGTACTTCACCTATTTCCATTTTTGTGATAATACAAGTGCAATCAGTATTTCAAAGAATCATGTCATGCACTCAAAAACTAAGCACATACCTATCAAGTATCATTTTCTCCGGGAACAAGTGCTTGAACAAAAAGTTAAGTTGGAGTATGTTCCATCTAAGGAACAAGTGGCTGATATACTCACCAAACCTTTGCCCGGGGAGACATTTGAATACCTCAGACAGAAGCTGGGGGTTGTTGATGCATCATCATGCTATTGAATCTTGTGTGTTGTATGTAGGTGGATACGCGTACATTTTTTGGTCTATGTGGTTTGAGTTCTGAGTGAAGAAAGTCCGATATGGGTCTGTCAGAGACCATCTGGAACAAGTTCAGGGGGAGCATATATTCTTCTAATAATGCATTGTTGGCATCATCTTAGAAGTTCTTGGTTTGATTTCCCAAGAGTTTTTAGTGGAGTAGATGCTAAATGAGATCTATGTGTACTGGTCTGAAGGTTGATTCTGCTGATGATAGTTGTTCTTTTCTCTATGTCATGTATTTTCTTTCATATCAAGGTCATGTAACGGCCTATTTTGGTTTCCCCACTATGCCTAGGATAAATGATCCTTGTTCTTGCTTTATGAGATGGATGTATGAGTCTTGATGATAGGAAGGTTACTTATGATGTATGAAGTCATGTTCTCTCTTGAAGAACATCTTGTTTTTGCAGTCATTTCTTACAATCAGGGGGAGCATGACCAACATTTCAGCCAAACAGAAACTTTAGCAGGTGCTCAAGGGGAGTATGGTTAGTAGAATGAGGTCTGCCCTTTGCCCTTGATGTTAAAGGGGGAGAGTGATTGGATGTTGTTGCCATCAAGTCCAAAGGGGGAGATTGTTGGCATTATGATGCATATGTTGTACTTGATGGCAACCCACTCATCTCAGATGATAAATTATAAGTGCAGCAGTGTTATTTTTAGGTTCCGCAAGTGCACCGATCAAAAGGTGCATACATTGGCAGGTTGCACAGATGCACAGTTCACAGAGTGCGGACATGTTCGCAGGCGTTCCGAACAAATGGTGTGAACCTAAAATGCACAGACTTTCATGCAGAGAAAATCACCCACCTTAATTTTGGTCCATGGTATTTAGCCCGACATTTTTGATCCTATGGTTTTGGTCCGTGGTTTTGCATCTAAAATATTGAACCCAGGTTTTGGGTCCCTAGTATTGTTTCTCAATGGTTTTGATCCATGGTTTGAGTAAGGCCTTGGCTATAAAAGGGAAAGGAGATCATTTGGCTGGACACAAGTGTGTTGAATATCTTAAGAATAGCAAGATTTGAATTTCTGATAATCGGTTGGGGAGTTATAGTTGAACCTGAATCAAGAAGAAACCGGAGCATTATAAGTCAAATCTACTAATGGGTCGACATCTCTTTGGCGCTTGATCAGATATGTGAATTTGATAGTATGGGGTATATTTGAGGACTGATAAACTGTCTATCTCCGGAGGTGCGCAGCACCAGAGAAGGCGCAGGTGTGGAGGTGCGCAGTACTAGTGAAGGAGTAGGTGAGGAGGTGCGCAAATTAGAAGACGTTGCAGGTGTGGAGGTGCGCAGAGCACAAACAATGCGGGTGCGAAGCTGCGCAGGTCACTGACAGCGTAGGAGTGAAGCTGTGCAGGTCATAGACAGAGAAAATGTGGACATCCATATGTTTGAAAATTGATGAAACATGGTCCCTGGAAGGAAAGAGAAGGTAGTAGCCTTTTGTAGGTCAGCACGTACGTACTAGTATCTGAGCTAGTACAAGAGCTAAGAGGGTTGTAGCTCCCTTACAAGAGAAGCTGGAAAGCGAGAGAGGGTTGTAGCTCTCTGCAGGTTGCGACGTGTGTACTGGTAAAGGACTGCACCAGTACAAAATCATTGTAAAAAGAAGTTTCCAATTGAAAGAAGATAGATACATATTGCAGCAGGTGGGTTTCTCCCACATTGGGTTTCCACCTTATATCTGGTGTTCTTTGGTGTGACTGTCTATGTTCGTGTTTCTGTTCATTATTATATGGTTTTGACATATAGATTAATGGTTAACATCTAAAGAATAAATTACATTAAAATCTGGAAGGTATATGCAAGTTTCATTAGTCAGATCTGCAAGTGTTTATTGAAAAAGATTTGATAATACTAATTCACCCCCCCTCTCAGTATTATTTCCAACATGGATACTACAAATGGAGCAATAGTTTGACATATATATCTGGTGTTCTTTGGTGTGACTGTCTATGTTCTTGTTCCTGTTCATTATTATATGGTTTTGAAATATAGATTAATGGTTAACATCTAAAGAATAAATTACATTAAAATCTGGAAGGTATATGCAAGTCTCATTAGTCAGATCTGCAAGTGTTTATTGAAAAAGATTTGATAATACTAATTCACCCCCCCTCTCAGTATTATTTCCAACATGGATACTACAAATGGAGCAACCCTAACGAAAGGTACATATTTCATCTTTATATTTAGAACCTAATAATTTTTTATGGTATAGATGGACTTGTTCTCATAAACCACTTGTCAGCTGGTCAATGTTTACAGAGGAAATTGTTGGGTGTGGAGCCTGATTATCTTCTATATTCAAAGGCTTCAGCCGGATGCATACCCCAAGAAGATTGTACACCCCTCCATGTGGAGGGGACTTCCCCCGTGGGGATTCGAGGGAGCTAATCCCTCCTAGTTGGGGCGTCCGAGGACTAATGGTCCCCCGGCGGGGGTTCGGGGGTAGCGCCCCTGAAGCTAAAAATAGATGTAAAGTTGCCTTGTAAAAGTATAGTAATTTCTAGTCAATCTAGGCTGTTCATTAGGTGGATGATTTGACGGTAGAAGTTATGTTTAATTTAGGCTTTTTTGCCCTAGAACGCAGCCCCTCACTCTATATGAGGGAATTGTATTGCGTCTATGTATATCTGTATTCTAAGTGAGGAAGAGAGAGGATATTGAGAACGAAGAGTGTGCTACAACGAATCTGTTGTAGGTTGTATCTCTTCAGTTTGCTGGATAATATAATAAAAGAAGGATTGGTTGTTTCTCTGTGGATGTAGCCCAAACTGGGTGAACCACGTATATTTGTGTCTCTCTTGTTTTATGCATTTTCTATGTTTATATTTCTGCAATATTTTATGTGTTCCATTGCTCCGTAATATATAATTTTCTAACAGAAATGATAACACATTATGAAGATACAAAGAGAAACACCTTCTTTAGCCAATTGATAAATCTCAAACAAAAGGGTTCAATGGTGGAGAACATTGAAGACTTCCAAAATTTGAATATTAGTGTAACCGATATTCAAGAGGAGTATAGGATTGATGTCTTCATAGGGACTTTAAAATACAACATCCAACGTGAGGTTCGCCTTTGGGAACTTGATTCATTGGAGAAGGAATTCAGGGTGGCAAGAAAAGTTGAAAGAAAAATTATGGCAAGTAAGTCTACCACTCACAGCTATAAATATGAAGTGTTAGTCTTCCACAACCTACAAGGTTAACACCACAACCATTGGAGGAAAAAATAGAAAAAGGGCTTTGTTATAGTTGGGATGGAAAATACACTAAAGGTCATAAGTGTGTTGAGAATAAATTATTCTACATATATTGTGAAGAGGAGGAAGGAAAGGAACAAGAAACATCAAAACAGGAGGATATACACCCGGAACAAACTCCAAAGAAATAAGAAATGAATCTGGCCATATCTTGTAATGCATTGGCAGGAATTAACACTCATCAAACTCTCATTACAAAAGGATATATCAAGAAGAAAAAGGTAATAGTGTTGATTAATTCAGGTAGTACCCATAATTTTATTCATTGTAAGGTAGCCAAGAAATTGAATTTCTTCCTATATCCACCACCAGAGTGTCAAGTGATGGTTGCAAATGGAGGAACTATAAAGTTCTCTGGAAAGTTCCATAGTATCAAGCTAATCATGGGGGAATATGTAATGAATAGTCCAATGCTTTCCATTCCAATGGGTGGTGTTGATGTTGTACTAGGAATCTAATGGTTACAATCTTTGGGGACGATAGCTTTCAATTTTCAAGATTTTTTCTTGAATTTTCTTGGGAAGGAAAGGAAGTTGAATTAAAAGGTATTGAAGGGAAACCAGGAAACATAATCAGCTCTAATGGAATGACAAATCTTCTGAAGAAAGAACAATGAGGCATAATTGCACAATCATGCTCACTAGGTGTTCAAACATCGATATCATTTATTTCTCTAGATCTTCAAAAAGTCTTGGACAATAATTCCAAGGTGTTTGAAACTCCCAAATGCCTCCCACCTATTCATGACCATGATCATGCGATTCACTTGATTCTAGGAATTGTTCCTCCAAACATCAAGCCTTACATATATCCTTATGCCCAAAATATTGAAATTGAATGTATGGTTGCAGAAATGATAGAGGCTGTTATAATTAAACCTAGTCAAAGTTCTTTCTTTTCTCCAGTAGTATTGGTGCACAAGAATAATGGATCATGGTGTATGTGTCCATATTATAGGGATCTCAACAAGCTCACTATTAAAGTTAAATTTCCCATTCCTTTCATTGATGGATTGTTGGATGAATTACATGGAGCAATTTACTTCACCAAGCTAGATTGTTATTCAAGATATCATCAAATTAGAATGAATATTGAATTTTTGGTCATGACTTTTGGACTTTACTAATGCACCTTCCACATTTCAAGGTTTGTTGAATTCCATTTTTAAACCATTCCTTAGAAAATTTGTGTTAGTATTTTTTGATGATATACTAATCTACACCAAGTCTTGGAAGGAACATGTTAAACATGTTGACAGGGTGCTCAAACTATTGGAGGAGAAACAATTATATGAAAAAACCTCGAAATGTTTCTTTGGAGTATAGGAGGTGGAATATTTGGGTCATATTGTATCCCATGAGGGTGTTAAGGTAGACCCTAACAAAATTAAAGCCATTAAAGAATGAAATATCCCCACAATCATAAAGCATCTTCGAGAACTTCTCAGGTTGACAGGGTATTATCGCAAGATTGTTAAGAATTATGGGAGAATAGTAGCACTTCTAACATCATTACTAAAGAAAGATTCATTTTCTTGGAATCCAAAAGCAACAAAGGCCTTTGAACATCTTAAAGAGGCGATGTGCCAAGCATCAGCCTTATCTATGCCAGACTTCACAAAAAAATTTGTTGTAGAATGTGATGCTTTAGGTAATGGAATTGTTGTTGTTTTAATGCAAGAAGGAAGACCCATTTCTTTTTAAAGTCTTCCAATCGAAGGAAAGTATATATACAAACCTATTTATGAGAAGGAAATATTGGCAACACTACATGCACTAAAGCAATGGTGACCTTGCCTAATGGGAAGAGACTTAAAGCTAAAAATAGATCATGATAGTCTTAAATACTTTTTGGAACAAAGATTATCTTCAGAAGAGCAACAAAAATGGGTGACAGAGATGTTGGGTTATGAATTTGAAATCATATACAAAATAGGGAAGCGAAGTGTTGTTGTAGATGCACTCTCAATGTTATCACCAAAAAATGATCACCTAGCCATTTTTAATTAGGCAGATCGAAATACACCGTGTAGGATTAATTTTACCATAGTAAAATCACTGTAGAAAATAATTTAGTAAACCACTTTTATTAAATTATTTCCTGATTCAAATAAAAACCCGATGAGAATAATTAGATAAATCACTATTTATTTAATTCTCTCTAGGAATAATTATTAGCTCATTATTTAATAATTATTCCTTGTCACATTTGACTGAATCCCCTATGAATAATTAAATAAATCACTATTTATTTAATATTCATTATTTCTATTATTGGAATAATTGTTAAATCAATATTTAATAATTATTTCAATTTCACACCATCCTTAATCCCCACGAAATAATTAATAAATCATTTTATTTGTTAACTATTTATAAATAAAGATATTTAACCATTTTAAATATCTTTTCCCTCTCCAATGAATATAATAAAGTATTCCAATTTGATAGATCCATATTTGGTTAATATTATCTTAGTATTCTCAATTTTCGAGATTAACTCAACACTTTGTTATAAATAGGAGCATTTTCCATTCATTCTTCACCATGATCATAATCATTATCACCATTATCATCTTTTTTCTTTTGAGCTCCCATTTAAGTTCTCCACATTTTGTCTGGGTTTTTCACATATTTATAGAGAAGATCATTTTTTGAAGTATCAAGGATATCAAAGGACCCATCCCATGGAGGGGGATTTGCAGACTCTTTTTGTAGATCTCCTTTACCAGGTGTTTTCAATAAAGAATTTATTCAACTAAATTCTTTCCATTTGCGTTATTGCATTGGGTATCTTTATTGTTTCTTTCTGTTCTGGATAATCTATATTTTTGTTGCAAGTTATTCCATTTTTATTGCAAATCTGAATCGTTAGAAGTCATCAAATTTTTTTTAGGGTCACTTGTCACCTAGTGACTTAAGTGAAGTGTTTTTGGTACACCTTCCAATAAATTTCACACTAACACTCAAGAAAGGGTGAGGATGTCGAAGAATTACTTTGTGCCATTTCTATTATCCAACCTGAGTGGATAATCAAAGCAACAGATGAATGGAAGAATGATGAAGAGGTGTGGTCACTCATTCAAAAGTTGTAGCAAGATCCCAGTACATCTGATACATTTAGCTATTAAAATGATTCATTATGGTACAAATATCACTTATATATTTGTAAGAATTCCCAACTCAAACAAAATATTCTTTTGGAATTGCACACCTCTCCCTTAGGAGGGCACTCAAGATTTTTAAAAACTTACCATATGTTGGCGTGATGGGTCCTGACCCAGGTTCAGAGTTAATTGCGCCAAACAAAACCCTACACTACTGGCCCTTTCAGCATCAATCCACGTAGTGTGGACTGAAGTCTCACTCGAAGTAGTATGGGGGGATGCTAGAACCAAGTTTCCGCATCCAGAGGTCAATGTGATGTCTTTTAATGCCTTAGATCTGCATTCGTGTAGATCTATAAGCCCTTAGGGCTTGGTACTGCAATTCCCTTCGAACGGCCTTTAAACCTTCATGAAGGTCTACGACTGGCTTTTGTAGACCATGAATAGATGAATTAGCTACTTACATGCACCTAAGATTACTCTTATATCAGTATGTACTTAGATCTACCCAAGCGTTAAGTAAACCTAACAAAAAATTTTATGATCTTCGTGTAATAACTTAACATTAATTGCGTTTAGTTAATAAGACAGATACAGTAAGTTCACACATCAATACATCATTATTTCATAAATACATTATTCATTACAGCATATATCACAATCATAAATAACAAAAGTACGGAGATAAAACACAAGAATTTATGCAAAAGCCTTCTTTATTGAGCTTCAGTATAAGTTTACAGACTCAAAAATTCCCTACAAACTCAGCTGCATGGGCCCGTACACTCAGCTGTGAACACTACTCTAGGCCTCTGTGCATTCAACTACAAATCCTTTCCCCCTCTAAGACTTACTTCCCTGTGCTAACTCTCTAGACTCCTTATGTCATACCCATAGACAAAGGCATCTATTTGCCTTAGACTCTCTAAGACACACCTATTTATACAATCCCATGGTCCACGGACCATGGGTAGATCTCAAGAACTGACTCAACTTTACATAAACGAGGGTAAAACCCTTTTCGACTTCTAACTAACTACACACTCTGCATCCACAATTCGCAGAGACTTTACACCTTTTTATCATGTTTTACATCAAAACTTGGACTTTTACCCCAAAACTAACCCAGGGGACCCCATGCCAACAGGACCCCAGCTCCACCTACACAAATGCTACTTTATCTGTTCTTTGCTTGGTTGCCTACCTCACTTGTTCGCCGAGCTGCTCTATATTTTGTCCTTCGTCGGCTAGCTTGAGCTTCTACTATGTGAGTTGCAAGTTCGTCATCTTTTCCTAAATGTTTGTTAAGACTTGGTAGGTTTCTTCCAACCAAGGATCCAACCTGGCCTTAACCACTACCTCTTTTCTCTATGTTGCTTCCACTTGAGCGAGGAGCTATTTCCCCTCCTGCAACTTGGTGAGGCACTATGTTATAGCAATGGAACGCAACATCACCCTAACCTTGTCATACTACTTTTGGAGCTCACAGATCGTTGTACTCAATATCTGTAGGTTGGGATCTTCCTGCAGGGTCATCACCACTTCCATGGCATGTTCAAACAAAGTTGTGCAATCAACGACCACAGAATCCACAATAGTTATCCCTTCCTTGATGGTAGCTCTGTTTTGTTCCCTGACCTCGAGCGGAGTCGAAGGCTGTGACTTGAGTTCCAGCTCTATGATTTTCATATTGAGTTCAAATTGAACTCTTTCTACCTCTGCCTTTGCATCACAGATGGCCACAATGAGTTTTCGGATCTTGGCCTCTGGTTGGGCATCCTCAAGTATGTGCAACTGAGGCACTATTCTACACGCCTCTACAACCGCAAGCACCAACTGGGCGCTCTACGCCTGGATCACATCTCTTTCTTTCAGGGCCTGCGTCTTCTCAGTGAACATTTTCTCATTGTTCACCTAATACTCGCTTATTAAACTGAGAGCCTGTTGCTCCCGCACTCTCAATTCCATTGTCACTATTGTTTGTAGCACATGAAAAAACTCATTAGGGAGTGCTGCAATATTGAGCCCAATGTTCTACAGTGTGCAAACGATGATCTTGTCATTGGTCGATTTTGCGCTCAAGTATCCTTCTCACAGAGCAATTGTCCTTAGGTCCACTATCCTGACGAGTTCTATAGCCTGACTTGTCCTTGGTGCCAGGCTCGTCTATGTGGCACACACCTGACCCGTGCCCACCTGTATTCTACTGGTATGGATCTGCAATTCATGCAGATCATTCTGAACATTGGTAAATGACTGCATGTACTATTGCTCAAATTGCTGCAACAATTCAGCTATAGTGTCATGCACTTTGTCCCCGAGCTCATCGAGATCACCCTCTGTCAGCATAATGGGATCCACCTATGGTTTATTCACCTTTGTCTTCTTCCGAGACCCTTCTTGGTGTTGTTCTTTGTGCTTCCTTACCCGCAATGGGGTGCTCTACCCCTCATCACCTCCACTGCCCTGCGTCGACTTTTCTTCCTCCTTTCTTTCAAGCAAAGGGGATTTATCACTTTTTTCAGTGTCGTGTTGTTCCTGTTCAGCCTGCTCCTTTGTAGTGCATTCCTTTTCCATTCGGGCCTTCTCTTCAACCTCCTTCTTTTACTGCACAACCAATTTCTGCACCGCCTACTTTGCAGCATCCTTTCACTTTTTCTCTACTAAGCTCCATGTGCCTTTGCTGGTACCTTTGGCCAAGTCAAATGGAGTATGCCAATATTCTGGCCAATGCTTGATCACTTCCTGTATGGCATCATGAGTGGTGAGATACAATAGATCGAACCATTTTTGTTGTGGGTCCTTCTACGCCCTGATGTAAATGCGGTGGAATTCTACCTTGAACTCAGCATATTCAGATAGTTATTCATACAAGGTTAGGGAAAATGGAACCACATTTTTTCTTAATGGGTCCTGACCCAAGTTCAGAGTTAATTGCGCCAAAACAAACCTTACACAAATGGCCCTTTTGGCATCAATCTACGTAGCGCAGACTGAAGTCTCACCCGAAGCAGTATGGGGGGATGCTGGAACCAAGTTTTTGCATCTTGAGATCAGTGTGATGTCTTTTTATGCCCTAGATCTTCCTTCACACATATCTATAAGCCCTTAGGGCTTGCTATTGCAATTCCCTTCAAACGGCCTTTAGACCTTCACGAAGGTCTACGACTACCTTTTTCGGACCCTAAACAAATGAATTAGCTACTTAAGCACACCTTAGATTACTCTTAGATCAGTATGTACTCAAATCTACCCAAGAGTTCAGTAAACCTAATAGAAAGTGTTATGATATCCGCATAATCACTTAACATTAATTGCCTTCAGTTAATAAGACGGGTCCAGTAAATTCACACATTGATGCATAATTATTTCATAAAGACATTATTCATTATGGAATATATCACAATCATAAATAACATAAGTACGGAGATAAAACACAGGAATTTCTGCAAAAGACTTCTTTATTGAGCTTCAGTATAAGTTTATAGACTCAAAACTTCCATGTGGTCTCAACTATGGGGGTCCGTGCACTCTGTTATCTCAAAATCAGACCCTGGAAGGCTGCAGACCAGGAAGACTTCAAGTAACTGTTTCAAACCAATCTTTTAGCTAAGGCTTAGCCTCCTTAGCCTGAGAGGGCTCTCTCAAAGGGTTATTGATTTTGACTAATAATTAGATGGCTAACTCTTGTGGGATAACATTGACAAATATGAAGGCAGGATAAACATTACATAAGTTTCCATTGGGCCTATGGAGTCAATCATACTTCAGTAAACAATAATACTGCCTTTACATAGAAGTCAGGGCATTTAGCATTAGAATGTTCAGAACACAACTCATATAAAACCACAGTTCATAAATGCATACAGGAAATCAGAGCACAATCAGTGAATTCTGAGTGATTACACATCTATGCAACTGTAAAAGACATTAAGGAAAGAATAAAATCACACATTCTAAACATGGAAATCCTTCATGAATCCTGAGAAGAAAAGTAGCCAACTTATATTACTGAACTCTGTCTTTACATAAGCCAAAACAGTACTCTGTTATAAAATTTCCAACCCTTTGCTAATTCGACCTCTTTCTCTATATAAAGCATTTACAATTAGGATTCCATCATCCATCATCAAGAGAATTCGAATTTTCCATCAGTGACACCTATTCTAACCATAAAACAAACCATTAATTAGAACTAGTTGTTAACTAGGAGTGCTAGTGACCTAATACAACTAGGAGTGTAACTCCTTATCATGATTACAACCTTATCTAAGAATTTAAAGCATTATTTGACAACTTGCAACCTCAAGAATTCAAATTTGATGAAGCCTCCCACGTGGTCATCTGACTGCTGAAGACAAACCCTAGAAATTAGGGAACATGTTTCCCTGTTTTTAAGTTTAGGATCCCTGAAAATGGCACGTGGGACAGAGCCTTTATCTCCTCAACCATGACACATTTTTCAAAACGGAAGGAGTTTTTTGTAGTCCAGGATGTCTAGAACAAAAACCTCTCTTTGTTTTTTAAAATACTTCTCCAGCTGTCTAGACTCGATCCTTGATGTTTCTAGAAACTAGGAGACTGTCCCTTGCTCTGTTCTGGCTGAAAAATGGGTCTTGGGACAGAGCTCATAACTTCTCAAAAAAAACGTATTTAGAAAAAATGAAGGAGGCGTTTGTGAACCAATCCATGCGGAACAAAAACCTCTCTTGGCTTTTTGAAAAACCTTCCCTACCTCCCATAATGTGTCTTTGAAAAACAAGTGTAAAACAGAGAAATATGCATGTGAAAAACTGCACCTACAGCAGTTTCATAGCGCAACTTTGGTCCATAATTTCTCCCATATCATAATGGATTTGAAGAAAGTGGAAGAGGCTTTTGTACCTCAGTATCTTAGTAATGAAAACCTCTTTCACTTTTTAGAGATGAGGTTTTTAACTGCTCAGGAAAGCTTCTGGAAGTTAACTAGTAAAATGAGTTTTTTCTGCTAAAACAGGCTGCTACAGGGGTTTCATAGCGCAAAATAGGATTTTTACACTGTCTGCGCTACGAAAACGTGGATTCGTAGCTAGTTTTAAAATTTCTCCAAAATCATGTGAGATATGACTTCTAAACACATGGTGAGGCTTCTAGGACATGGCATGAGGCTATCAAACTTTATTTGAAGATGGACATGAGACTCTAACCCTATGACTTAGACTCTAAAACATAAAAATGACTTGAACATGACTTGACCATGACTTTACCATGACTGATACAAGAATTGAGAAACCATGTAAGTTGTCCAAAATTTTTTTAAGGAAGTTTTACAGTGATAACAGTGGATCCACTTGGGATAGTGTGCCTGTGTGGTACACTAAGAACCTATAGCTCTAGTGCCGCTATCCATCCTCTAGAAGAAAACTTTGAATTTCTGCCCAATTTGCTCCTCAAGCCTTTAGTAATTGTTGAACGAATAATTCCAACTGCACCTACTGAAACAGATGCTCAGTCAACCTACTGTGAGCTTATTTGCATTGTTCTACCTACCTACCCTATCAATTTCAAACTTCTTTCAGCTCAATCAATGTGAAATTTCCAATGTAGCCAATCATCTGTATTATCTGATATTTGAGTTTTTTGAAAACATTGGAGTTCAGAGCCACTATGATATTGTGACGACCACTGCCACTGAAAATGCCTCTGATCTTCATAGAAAAACTGAAACACTGGAGAGTAAAACTCTTCCATGTATTTAGCTATAGGATCCCAGAATACATGATCAACTTGATGATTCTTGTAACTTTCTGGTTGTGCAAACTGATCTTCAACAACAGTGTACTCTTCCTCAATTGTAAGAGAGAAAGGAAGCAACACTCTCTCCTTGTGTTCTGACATAAAAACCTTTTGAAAAGAATGATCATCATAACACTCTTCATTTTCAGGCCACTGATTCTCAACCACACAAGACCCCTTTGATGTGCTATCCAACTGCCTTTCTACATGATGCCCACAAACAATGCATTTTTCTTCATTATAAAGATCATTCTTTGATGCAAGCTGCTGCAAGGAATTACAAACATGAACCATCTTTTCTTCTGCTTGAGGGTTATAACAGCTATCTTCTAGTACTTATTCTTGGTGTTTGCAATCAATTTCATGCTCATTGTGATCAAAATCTTGGCAAGTTTGTTGCATCTTCTCATTTATATCAAAGGATGAAACATGGTTTTCATAAGTAAACCCCTGTTGATCTTCATGCTGCATTTCATGAGATGTTATACTTTCTTTTTGGTGTTGAAATGCATTGTTATGAAGAGCCTCTAAAATTTCTTCATCCATAAATTCATCATCATCATAACAATCCTCCAAGTACTGAATAAGACTTAAAGAATGTCTACAACAATCTTGGACCAACAACAAGGAGGGATGGGATTCTTTATACATCTCATAGAATTCATCATGAAAACTAGCAAGCGAATATATTGAACCATTTTCCAAACTTTTGTACCAAGACCATGCTTTTCCTTCTAAAGTGGTCATAAACATTTTCATGAGACAATCTTCAGGGAACTAAACCTTAATACTGTGTACATGCATATGGAACCTAACCAAATGAAGAGCAGCATTGTCTTTCTTTTCATCTTTGAATATTGGAAGATCCTCTAACCAATCAACCTTTGGCATAGGGTTTGGAAAACCAGGGATATGAGACCGATTCATAGGAGCATACCTGGCATTCATTCTTGCAGTGGAACTCATCTTGAAACTTCATCAAGCTACTGATCTTCTAGCAGTGGAGTCACCTTCTAATTTCTTATTCGATGTGTGGAGTCGCCAAGGTACTTTTGCAGCCTCAAAAAGATGTATGAGCTCTTGCTACCTTCAAAATTTCAGCCTCTTAATTTTGGGAATGAATAGTCTTCAGACTCCCGGAAGACGCACCAAAATGTTATCAGCAAAATAGGTCCCTGATAGGCTGCTGATTAGAATATCTCAGTGTAACTATTTCAAACCAAGCTTTTGGCTGAGGTTTAGCCTCCTCAGCCTGAGAGGGCTCTCTCAAGGGTTAATGATATTGATTAATGATAATATAGATGGCTAACTCTATCTTGGTTTTGTATGTTTGTAGGTTAAAAAGATGAAGGCTTGCTACCATTGGGCTATGGAGTCAACAAGTCAATAAATTTAGTGGCAAGATTTCTTGACATGAAAGCTGAGACAAATAAGGTTCTTAAACAAAGGCAACTCACTCAATAACATAGGTCAAAAGAGTCATTTCATTACTAAAGGAAGTCAAAGCATAGGGTTATGAATTCTGAGTAATAGTAATGAAATCTACTGTTGATGGTTCAAAGGTGGTTTACTCACAAGATTGTAAAAAACACAATCATCTCATTACTAAAGGAAGTCAGAGCATAAGTTTATGAGTTCTGAGTAATATCAATGAGATCTACTTCTCAACACAATCACTCCATTAATAAAAGAAATCAAAGCACATGGTAGTGAATTTTGAATAATAGGAATGTGATCTAGTGCTGGTGGTTCAAATATAAAACACAGTCATCTTATTGTTAAAGGAATTCAGAGCATTAGATTACGAATTCTGAGTATTAACAATAAGATCTACTGTAAGTAATTAAAATAACCCATGCATCAAGAAAGGATAGAACTCTATCAAACTCAGTTTTGTTCAAGAAAACCTTTTTGCATTATTGATTGTATTCCTTCACATAAAGCAGCAGTTGGGCCAAAAATCTCCAACCCTTTGCTAATTCGACCTCTTGCTCTATATAAAGCATTTAAAATTAGGATTCCATCATCCATAATCAAGAGAATTCGAATTTTCCATCAGGGACACCTATTCTAACTATAAAACAAACCATTAATTAGAACTCGCTGTTAACTAGGAGTGCTAGTGACCTAATACAACTAGGAGTGTAACTCCTTATCATGATTATAACAACCTTATCTAAGAATTTAAAGCATTATTTGACAACTTTCAACCTCAAGAAGTCGAATTTGATGAAGCCTCCCACGTGGTCATCTGAATGCTGAAGACAAACCCTAGAAATTAGGGAACATGTTTCCCTGTTTTTAGGTTTAGGATCCCTGAAAATGGCACGTGGGACAGAGCCTTTACCTCCTCCTCCATGAAACATTTTTCCAAACTGAAGGAGTTTTTTGTATTCCACGATGTATAGAACAAAAACCTCTCTTGGTTTTTTAAAATACTTCTCCAGATGTCCCAAATCCATCCTTGAAAACACGTGTCAAACAGGAAAAATCCGTTCTCTGAATTTTGGGTTTCAAAGAAAGCTTATTATCTCCCAACTGAAAACACTTATGAAGAAAGTGAGATAGGTTATTTTTACTGGAGATTTTATTAATAGAAACCTCCTTCATAATTCGAAAATACCTTTTAATGTGACCAGAAACGGATCTTGGAAAAGACTTCTAAAACCAAAAGACCAAGCTTGACTTTCAACAGTTTCATAGCGCAAGTTTAACCATATATTCCTCCCACCTCAGAATGAATTTGAAGAAACTGAAAGAGGTTTTTGTAGTTCCGCATGTTAGGAAGAAAAGCCTCTTTCAGTTTTCAAAATTGAGTTCTCATCTGCTCAGGAAGCCTTTTGGAAGTTAACTAGTAAAAACAATGTTTTTTTGTTGAAACAGGTTGCTTCAGGGGTTTCATAGCGCGCTACGAAAACTCCTAGTTCAGTGATTTCGTAGCGCAAAACTAGTTTTTTACACTGTCTACGCTACGAAAAGACCTAGAGTGAGTTTTTCACTATGAAAACCTTGACACAAGTTTGACACATGGAATTTTAGGTGATGTGGGACCAGTGATGGGCAAGAACAGAGTGTTGACCCTATTTGACTATACCAACAATACTCTTTTATAGATCTTAGAGACAAAAACAACCATGGAAATACTAGACCAAAACTAACATGAATCCTTTGGAATCAAACTGATGTCAAAACACATTGTGAGGCTTTTAGGACATGGAATGAGGCTATGAAACTTTTTGGAAAAGAGAATGACACTTGTTGAGATGAGATGACTCAAAACCTATAAGACTATGACTAGAAACAAGGCAAACTTTCCAAAGCTTACAAACAAAATTTTTAGGGTGATAATAGTGGCTCCACTAGGGATAGTGTGCCCTTGTGGTATACTAAGAACTTGTAACTCCAGTGCCGCTATCCATCCACTAGAATAAAACTCTGAACTTCTGCCCAATCTGCTCCTCAAGCATTTAATGATTTCTGAAAGAAGAATTCAAACTGCACCTACTGAAACAGATGCTCAATCAACCTACCTTGAGCTTATTTTCACATTCCTACCTACCCTATCAGCTGCAATCTCCACTTGTAGCTCAAGGAACATGAAACTTCCAATAAAGCCAGTCGTCAATCTGATCTGACACTTGAATCTCTTGACTGTGCTTGAAGCAAAAATAAGCAAGATACTGAAATAACCAAGGCAGTATGAGGTGTAACTGTTCTTCAAGATGAAAATATAACTGGAAGCCTGAACAATAAATCTTTTCCATGTAGTCAGCTATAGGGTCAAAAAACACCTGGTTAGTTTGATGATTCCCATAACATTCTATATCTTCAAATAATTGATCCTCAACTACACAACATTTATTTGACAAGCTATCCAACTGCTTTTCTGAATGATTCCAACAAACAATGTAATTTTCCTCATTATTATCATCATTCTTTGGTGTAAGCTGCTGCAAGGAATTACAAAAATGAACAACCTTTTCCTCTTCCTGAGGGGCATAAAAAATTTCTTCCAGCATTTCTTCTTGGTGTTTGTAATCATGTTCATCTTGATAATGATCTGAAGAGTGACAAGTCTGCAGCATCTCTACATCAATCTCAGAGGAGGTAATATGATTTTCATAAGTAAACCCCTGCTAATCTTCATGCTAAATTTCATGGGATGTTATACTTTCTTCTTGGTGTTGAAATGTATTGTTATGAAGAGCCTCTAAAATTTCTTCATCCATAAATTCATCATCATCATAACAATCCTCCAAATACTGAATAAGACTTAAAGAATGTTTACAGCAATCTTTGAGCATCAATAAGGAAGGATGACATTCTTTATACATCTCTTAAAATTCATCATGAAAATTAGCAAGTGAATATATTGAACCATTTTCCAAACTTTTATATCGAGACCATGCTTTTCCTTCTAAAGTGGTCATAAACATCCTCATGAGACAATCTTCAGGAAACTGAACCTTAAGATTGCGTACATGCATATGAAACCTAACCAAATAAAGAGCAACATTGTCTTTCTTTTCATCTTTGAATATCAGAAGATCCTCTAACCAATCAACCTTTGGCATAGGATTTGGAAAACCAGGGATATGAGACCGATTCATAGGAGCATACCTGGCATTCATTCTTGCCATGGAACTCATCTTGAAACTTCATCAAGCTATTGATCTTCTAGTAGCAGAGTCACCTTCCAATTTCTTATTTGATGTGTGGAGTCACCAAGGTAGTTTTGCAGCCTCAAAAAGATATTTGAGCTCCTACTACCTTCAAAAGTTCAGCCTCTTAAAGTCAGGAATGAATAGACTTCAGGCTCCCAGAAGACGCACCAAAATGTTATCACAAAATCAGACCTTGACAGGCTACTGATCAAGTAGACCTTATGTAACTCTTTCAAACAAACTTTTGGCTGAGGCTTAGCCTCCCCAACCTCAGAGGGCTCTCTTACAAGATTAAAGATTTGGATAATGAATAAGATGGCTAACTCTATGAAACAAAAGAACAAGTGTAAGAGGTTGAAACACAACTAGAAAGTATCCATTGGGCTTATGGAGTCAAATATGGTTTAGTATTGACAATAAAATAAGCTTTACATAGAAGTCAGGGCACAAGAATTCAACATATGGAGAATATATCAGAAATGCATAGGACCACACAATTTATAAATGTGTAAAGGAAGTTAGAGAACTATCAATGATTTCTAAGTAATCACACATTCATACCACTGTAGATAAAGAGAGAAGAACAACACAAGACATTCTGAACATTGAATCCCTTCTGATTCCTGAGAAGCAAAGCCAAGCACTGTATTACTAGAAACAAAGTATTACACCAAAGCACAATAAGAGAGTTTCTCTGAAAAATCTTCAACCTTTAATACGTTAGTTCTTCTCCCATATATAGAATTCATGTAGATTCCTTCCTCCAGCATAAGTGGAATTCGAATTCCTCCTAATTTGACACTTATTGACACTTAAAACTAACTATTTAATACAAAAGACAACTAACTAGCAGTCCTAGATACCTAATACAACTAGGAGTGTAACTCCTTATTATGATTATAACAACCTTATCTAAAAATTTAAAGACTTCTTTGACACCTATAACTCCATGAAGTCGAATTAGGTGGTGCTCATAACCCTCCAGCTGGCCCTTGATGACTCATCCTTTTGTTGTTCCTAGAAACTAGGAGATTGTTCCTTGCTCTGTTTGGGCTGAACAATAGGTCTTGGGACAGAGCTCATATCTTGTCATAAAAAATGTATTTGGAAAAACTGAAGGAGTCTTTTGTGAACCAATCCATTCTGAACAAAAACCTCTCTTGGTGTTTTGAAACATATTTCCTATTGCCCAGAATGAGTCTTTGAAAAAAAGGTTTAAAAATATGCTTGTGACAAATTGCACCTACAGCAGTTTCATAGCGCATGTTTAACCATGTATTTTTCCCACCTCATAATTAATTAGAAGAAACTGAAAGACGTTTTTGTAGTTCATTATCTTAGGAAGAAAAGCCTCTTTCATTTTTCAAAATGGAGTCCGCAGCTGCTCAGTGATCACCTTGGAAGTTGACTACTAGAAACAAGGAGACAAAGTTCCTCCTTTTTAGAATTTCATCCTTATGCTTGTCTTCGAATCCTTCTGCTGACCTTGTTGTCTCTTTTAATCACATACATGCATTAAATTAACCATAGACCCTACTCAAATACTTTTTCTAAGATGAATAACTCCTTTAATGCTGCTTGATGTCTCATGAACAATACTAGCTATGAAATAATGGCCATTTTCATAACATAGAGTTTGGAGTTCATGGATGTCCTCCCCTCACTTGATTTTCCCTTGCTTGATGTTCAAAAACTATTAGTAATCCTTTGCAGCGGTCCATCTTCAAGAAGGGTTCCTTTTTATTCTCAAAATTGGCCCACAAAATCATGATGTGCAGCTACAACAGTTTCGTAGCGCACATAGTGTATTTTTGTGAGTTTGCGCTACGAAAACTCATAGTTGATTTCGTAGTGCATGTAATTTTTGAAACAGCCTTAACACATGACACTTTGAACAAATGTGGGACCAATGGTGGGTAAAACAAGATTGTTGACCATATTTAACAAAGATAACAAGACTCTATCCTTAAAAGAAACAATGAGAATGACCAAGACCAATTCTTCCTTACCTTACCCTTTTTCTTTGAAATCTTTTCAGTGATAACAGACATCATGACCATTGACTGCGTGAATATCTCCCTTGACTACATGAAACCAGTGTATAACATCCACAGCATATCCACTATGAACAGTGCATCTCATTCTCTATGAACAACGTATATATTATAAGGTCTCCAAGACTGCGTTGGATTAGGGCATCCTTCATTAGTGCCTCTCCTTCTCCAAATGCCCAAGATGTGGAGAGGAGATCACACCACGAATATGTGTCCCTAATGACTCCAATTCCTCTCTTATTTATACTAAAAACATATAGGTTGAATAGACACGTTGGTTGGGCTTCTAAGCCTACATAAGATGCTGGTCGGCTTGATAATAATTCCATAATCAAAATAAATTCGTATCTCCATAAATACTTATCGGAATCGGATGATCTTTAGATCAATCCTACACCTCTCGACGAGAAGGATCCAATAAAAATATCAGATGCCATAAATAAGCTGACCCACATGGGCTTTGGCCCTAGTTGCCAATTTTAACACATAGGCTGAAAGAATCAATGTTATAAGGGAGGCCCATACTTTTCATATTGTTGGTCACTTTGGTGTAGGTAAAACAATTGATCAATTACAAAGGTATTGTTATTGGTATCATTTGAATGAAACTATGTCAGGATATGTAAAAGGATGTTCTATGTGTGCTACCAGAAAACCAGGTAATAGTAAATTGGGTTTGTACACTCCACTTCCTATCCCTTCTCGTCCTTGGGAAAGTATTTATATGGATTTTGTTGGGGGACTACCAACGTATAGGAAAGGTCATGATTATTTATATGTTGTAGTGGATCATTTCAACAAAATGTGTGTATTGATGCCATGTAAAAAATAGGTTACAACTGAACAAACCGAAAATATGTTCTTCCAAAATGTATGGTTTCCTTTTAGGTTACCTACTTTGATTATTTCTAATCTAGATTCTCAATTATCAGGAATTTTTGGTCAAGTTTATGGGAACTCATAGACACAAAGTTAAATAAGAGCACAACATTTCATCCACAAACCGACGACCAGACAAAAGTAGTGGACAAAACAATAGTGCACCTCCTTCGAGGGTATTATGGTCAGCATCATAAACTTTGGGATGAGGATTTGCATTACATCCAACATGCCTACAATTGTGCTAAGCATTCATCTACACAAGTATCTCCATTTTAAGCTTGTTTGGGTTATTTTCCAAAGTCTCCTTTGGATTTAATCTTTGGTAAATATATTGCATTAGATGAAAATAGTAATGTGGACAAAGCCAAGCATTTCATTGAAAAAATTATGCTAGTGAATCAAAGGGTATATGAAAATTTGGAGAAATCCAAGCCAAGTACAAAGAAAGAGATGATAAGCATTAGGTTGATCATGATTTACAAGTAGAAGATCAAGTTTCGTTGCACATCGGCAAGGAAAGACTACAAGGTGAAGGTAAAAAGTTCAAGCCAATTAGATATGGTCCTTTCAAAATCTTGGAAAAGATTGGTAACAACACTTTTCGATTAGATTTTCCACCTTCCATGCAAATTTATTCTATTGTGAATCTAGAAAACTTGAGATTGTATGGGACTCCTATGATTGTTGACGAATAAGAGAATGTTTAGATTCCATCTATAGAATATTTATCTCCTGAATATTTAAATGAGTTGCAGGAAGACTCAATTCTTGACAGGAGGATAAAAACTCACGCAGAGGCAATGTGGAGTATCTTCATATGGGTCTAATAGGTACCAATCCAATAAAATCAAGGTGGATAGAGATCCTGAAAGTGAGGGATTTGTACCCTCACTTGTTGAGTAAAAACAAACTTTTGGTGGTCAAAAGGCTTCTAATGGAGAGGAATGATGCAAGGGATAACAAATATGCTAAAAAATGAAAGTGATCAAATTATTTTGACACTAGTGCCAAATCATAGATCTTGCCATTCTTATTCCAATGACGCTTGAATAGCCTCAATCCAACGTCGTATGAGGAATTTATCACGTTTTGAAGTTTTTGGCAAACAATTAAAAAGTCAACTTGCAGGGTTGACTGTGTAATGTACATATGCCATGTGGCAGTCTATATGATGACATCATGCTGACATCATCTACTGACTAGGTAGTACAAGAGCCAATTGTAATCCTCCATTTGTGTCAGTCTCATGATGACACTTGGCACATTATTATTACTTGCTAGTTTTGAGGAATGGGTCAATCATGAAGTGACATGTGACCCAATGCTAGAGTGTCGTGGGGCACTTTGAATGAGGCCTAAAATTGGTTTATCGACCGAAAATCCTTCGCAAGAATCGAACACATAACCTCCCAAACGCATAACAAACACCTGAAAAACCAGGCTACGGGTGTTTCTTGTTAACCATGGTGGGTGGATTTCATTTATGGTGATATGGTTTAGCGGTTGGGGGAGAGGGTCGGGCTGGTGAGTGCACCCAACCAATCCAACCCCAAGTTATATTGTTGCGATGTAACCACCGATGGAAACTCAAAGGGGAAGGGTGTGTGGCACCCTGCTTGTGCCAAGGCCCATGTTATATTAATGTTATGTGACCGGCAGTGGGGACATGAAGGTGTGTGGCCTATGAATCACACCCCTCATTCACATGTGGTGTCACATGACCACTAGGATAGGAGGAAAAGGGGCTTCGTCCTTTAAATTTTTCAGTTTAATATTTATTACAAAACACCAATCTCGCCAAGGATCGTGGATCGAACCCGAGACCTTTGGGATGCTAATGGAGCACCATATTGTGGTGCAGGTAAACTCTAAGTGTGGACACAAACAATTCATCTAGCCCAAGAGAGCGGGTCTAGCCACAAAAAAAAATCTACGGAAGATCTCCTTAAGCTAGAATCAAATAAGAGGGCCTACCTCTTAGTATGCTATTCCGCTTGGTGACGATTTTTCTTCCTTGCTCTAGCTATCTTTCGTTTCCTTCCTTCGAACACCTAAAACAAGTAAACAACAAAAAACAACAAACATGATAACATACAAATTGCATTCATCCTACTTAATAAGTCAAGAAACAATAAGCCATAAATATGTGAGATGACATTTCATGTAGGAAATCAATCAATAGTTGCATCTATATTAGTTCAAGAACAGATTACAACCGATGTCTTGACATTGTCGTTCTCCTCCGACATATCTAGGTTCCCACACACTTCTACTAGCATCTCATGGATAGCCCCAACAGAGGTAGTCTTAAGGCTCTTCCCTTTAGTCTTCACACCAAACCAAACTCACAATTCTTCATTAAACACAAACTAGAGAGCTACAAACTATGGGTAACTTGTTGATTACTCCAAAATCAAAACTTCAGCCAAAACTTAATTAGGACTAACTTGTGCTTTTGAAGAAGAGAGGTTTATACAGCTTGGATGGAAGGGAGATGGTTCATCTTCTCATGGGAGAAGGCCTTATCTCTTGGATTAGTTCCATCCTAATAGGGGAAAGGATCCCAAATTGACCTCTTCGACTCCATCCGGCCTAACCATTTACCAAACTTCCGTCACAAATCTTCTAGAGCTGGAAGCTTCAGCTCCATATTTAAGAATGTTTCCAAAAGAGGATCGGTGCGACTGAGAAAAGGCTCATTCGATCCGATTGGTGCTAGGGACAGTTGTAATCCCTGCATATCGTGCGAAGAGGACGTGGGTCATTAGCTCTGGTCTTGTAAACTGGGATAAATAGAAGATTTTTGGGAAATGATGCAAAAGGGAATTGTGTTGCTCATGAAGAGGGACACAATGGGAGTTTCTTCATGATAGGAAAGCATGTCGGGTACACTGTAGAGGTCCTCCAGGATCATAGACGGGGAGTATAGGGATAGTGACAAAATTTTGTGTAACAGATGCCCCCTAAAACGTTAAGGTCGAGCTAGAGTGAGGGGTGAAATGCTTTACAAGTGGAAGAGGGGAACCATAGTCTTTCATCAGAAAACCTACAAGCAATAAAACATACATATACATCACTGAAAACTCTGAATAATAATACATGAATCATCGTATGGATGCAGGCATCCAGAGAATGATCATGTAAATGGATCCAAGGCATGGGCACAACCATCCAGTAGAAAGGATCATAACGAAACCAAGGTATGGTCGCAGCCATCCAATAATAAGAAGGATCACATATAACAACTCATGGTATGGTTGCAGCCATCCATCTAAAAGAGACATATATATTAACATGACCATGTCACATTGCCTCGCAATCTAGACCTGTGTAATCTTAGTCGAGGGTATTACGCTCCAAATGACCCGATCAAAGTACAAATCCTAACATTCGAATGAATTTGTTGAAGTTGAACATGCTAAGAAGTCGTTTGATTACTGGTCAATGATGTGAACTGTTAACAAACGCAAGAGAAACCACCAGTAATGAGAATGGCTCTCAAGGTACTGGCAGCATAGTTCACAGAATGTGAATAAAGGAATTGATGTCAAACACTCGTGAAATCACCCGATCGAAAGCCAATGATGTGAACTTGTCATCGAGTGAAAGAACTTGCCATTAGGGCATGTAAGCTCTAAGGTACTGGAAGGGAGTCTCTCAACCAGCTTCTTGGATAATGAGTTGAAGTCGACAGGAAGCAACCATGTCGAAGGAGGGCCATGATGTATCCCACATCATCGACACGAGACAAAGGGATGTGAATGATTTCAGATGATGCAGAGGCAATGACTCTTGAACATATCAGTGACATGATTTGAAGTTTGTCAGCTTTTGGATCCATAGGATCGGTGGCAATGATCACATGGCAGAGATCGAATGGAAGACAAAAATCAATGTCCCAACCAAGAAGGTCAATGATGAAAGGAGGATATCCCAACCCGACACGAAACATAAAGTTTCATGTTCAAGAGTGAGTTGTCGACACAACTGATAAAATTTCCAATTTTCCCCCACCATCTCTGGCGGGTACCCCAATTAATTTTTATCTCAAGCTTGAAGGAGATAGCATGTGCTTGCACTGTAAGTTCATCCTTCGGATGAATCCGACCTGGTAAGTTTAATGAGCTCTAGGAAGGAGAATCTCACGTTCGTCATCGCGACGAATCCAATTTCGTTTAATGTTTTAACGAGTCCGATAAAGGGGTATCTCGGTATCTTTTTCATGTTTAGAGAGTTTGCAAAAGACACAGAAAAGAAAACTCCACATGGTCCCCTTTCGTACATTTGTGTCTGTCAAGCCTGAACAGGTAGAAATTGATATTTAAGAGAACCGCTTCACCATTTCATTCAAGGAGTACCTTTTTCGTAAATAGTGCATCCCAGCCCAAAAAAATGGGTAAATGTATACTGGACGCACGACATTTCGTAGCCTTTAACGAGTTCAAAACAACAAGATATCAACAATATTTTCATGTTTAAAGAGACGAAAAAGAGCTTGAAAGAAGACCCCATTTTATTTTGTTTTACGAGTCAAAAAGGGAAAAATACTCGGTGATCTTTTCATTTGAGATTTACGAGTTGAGAAAAGAGCTGAAACACAACTCTAGTACCATCATCGACAATCCATCACCTGTCGCTACACAAGAAAGGTAAAGGCATTATCCAGTTTTGAGGTAAAATAGGTAAAAAATACTCAAAAACCCTAATATTTCATGAAAAAATGGATAAAATGGGGAAAAAGTAATTAGTTTTTTACCATTTACCATTGTACCTTTGTGTGAAGATCTTTTTACCCACTTGTGCCCTAATTATTTCGAAGGGGATTGCAGGAGATCCGGGGGGTCATTCACTGAGCTGTCAGTTGCAGGTAAGAGCCAAGACCTTAAGCTCCATTTTCATATTGATTTTTCTTGTTTTTATCCATTTTTGGGTTTCATGGGAAGGCTTTTGGAAAAAAAAATCACCCTCAGTCAGCGCAATTTCTGGGCATAGCATCTCGCCGATCGGGAGTGGTTAAAACTACCAACCGCGCCATCAGCGCCACTATTTTTAAAACAGTCGCGTCGACGCCATGAGAAAAAATTTACATGTTTCTTACTCAATTAAGCCAATTGAACCCAAATTTTTTATAGCCAATGATGATCATTGACTTGATTACATGGTTCTTGAAGGAAGAAATCGTGAAAAAATGGTAGATTCGAAAGAACGTGAACATGAGGATATTGATACTCAAGAAATAGCTGATCCAAATTGCTTGGAGTCTTTGAGAAACTATGGGCTCCTCAAATTATTTCTTACACCAGGTGTACAGGCCCAACCTAAGTTTCTATGGTACCTAATTAGTCTCTGGGACATAAATCAGGAAATTTTCTTCATCGGTGACCAAGAGATGGAGTTGGAGACTTCAGACATTTATTTCATCACAGGACTGTCTCGGAGAGGGGAACCAATCAACCTATATGGGTCGAGGTCGATTGGGGCAAGCATGACTATGCTACTTGCCGAACATTGCCCAAAATCTCTCAAATCCAAAAGTGGCAAGATCAAGATCATGACCGTTCGGGATCTTGTGTTGAGAGTGCTACAATTGACCATCAATAGATGGTTAGGTCCCAAGCACTGCATGAGACCAACAAGTCAAAGTTCCAGTATGCTATTGATTGCATGACACCCACCATATTTAACTAGGTGGAAGCAATGAAAATTAACATGAAGCGCCGGCTATCAAAATCTAAAGCGGGACACCTGAAGCAGTTTTTCTTTGGATCTATGCTAGTGACCTTCCTAGAGTGGGTTATGTTGTTCCAATACCCACTGACTGAGGTAGATCTACCGATGCCTCGAGACCCATGGATGGTCCAATGGAGCGAGTTGATGCCCAGGGTCACGGAGGGCCAACAGATGTCCTACAAGCCTGCCTTTTTCTTGTGGCGACGACGACAGTTGATCGTAGTGGAGGATTGGCCTTACAGTGGTACCGACTTCTGTGAAGATCCAGATATGATGCTCCCAGAAGGGGAGGAATTTGATGATGGAGGTAAAAACAAATAAAGGATTTTGATGATAAGGGACGATCTTGCTTCCTTTCTCTAGCTATCTTTCATTTCCTTTCTTCGAACACCTGAAACAAGTAAACAACAACAAACAACAAATGTGATAACATACAAATTGCATTCAGCCTACTTAATAAGTCAAGAAACACTAAACAATAAATATGTGAGATGATATTTCATGTAGGAAATCAATCGATAGTTGCATCTATATTAGTTCAAGAAGAGATTATAATCGATGTCTTGACGTTTTCGTTCTCCTCTGACATATCTGGGTTCCCATACACTTCTGCTAGCATCTCATGGATAGCCCCAACAAAGGTAGTCTCAAGGATCTTCCCTTTAGTCTTCACACCAAACCAAACTCATAGTTCTCCCTTAAACACAAACTAAAGAGCTACAAACTATGGGTAACTTGTTGATTACTCCAAAATCAAAACTTCAGCCAGAACTTAATTAGAACTAACTTGTGCTTGGGAAGAAGAGAGGTTTATATAGCTTGGATGGAGGGGAGATGGCTCCTCTTCTCATGGGAGATGGCCTTATCTCTTGGATTGGTTCCATCCTAATAGGGGAAAGGAGCCCAAACTGACCTCTTCAACTCCATCTAGCCTAACCATTTACCAGACTTCCATCACGAAGCTTCTAGAGCTATAAGCTTCAACTCCATATTTAAAAAGCTTTCCAAAAGAGGATCGGTGCGATTGAGAAAAGGCTCAATTGATCTGATTGACTCTAGGGATAGTTGTAATCTCTGCATATTGGCGCGAGGAGGACACAGGTCATTAGCATTGGTCTTGTAAACTGGGATAAACAAAAGATTTTTGCAAAATGATGCAAAAGGGAATTGTTTTGCTCATGAAGAGGGACATAATGGGAGTTTATTCATGATAGGAAAAAATGTCAGGTACACTGTAGCGGTCCTCCAGGATCGTTGACAGGGAGTACAGGGACAGAGACAAAATGTTTTGTAACACATACCAATACACCACAATCCATTTTGTTGCCAGTTTTTGTAGAGAAATTAACATGCAACTTTGGAAAAAGAGGCCTAACTTGGTCATTTTTTGAACCTTTTTTAGCCCAAGAAGAACCTACACAGGGGTTTTTGGGCATTCTAGATGCAATGATAGTATTATTTTTGCAAATTGAGACTTGTACGTTGATGTAATTGAACATTTGAGCATACAATAAAAAGGTCACCATTGGAAGTTGGACCTGGAGATGTAGCCCAGGAGGGGTGAACTCTGTCATCAATTTGTCGTGTTTTGATGTTTCTTATTGTCCAATTTAACTATTTAAAATTTTGCAAAAATTTACTTTAGTTTGTGTGCTTTTGCAATCATGATCCATTTCCTGAAATACATAAACTAGTTTGCAAATCATTTCATGAAACCTTCATTTTTATTATTATTTTGGATCAGTTGTGGCCTTGAAGGATGAAGGTGTGAAAATTCCTAAACCGGAATCCGTACTGCAGTAACTGATGATATTTCTCCTACTTGTTAGATTTACATGAACAAGTTATTTGTAGTTTCCTACGACAAATATTGAAATACATACACTGCAATATTCACTTAACTAATTTATATGCGGAAACAAGAGATTGAGCAAGAAAGAAAATACAACACAATAACATCGTTAGTTTTGGACAAACGTCCCTGGAAAAACCCAATGTGGGAAAATTGGTGCAACAGATCTGAGGGTTTTATTATCATGCAGTAGTAAATCTGAGTACAATTCTTGTATGCTCAACTAGCAATTCGATACAAAGAGAAACTAGACAAAACAAATGGTGAAGTGTTCTCACTGTGTCACTGGGAGAATTTGAGTCTGATCACACTGAAATAGAGCCTCTTTGTAGCCTCTGTGCATAATTGTGTCACTCCCATGTAGTTCCTACATCACCCCTACTAAGTATCACGTTGCTTCTTCATCAGATGTTCTGCTGGCTAGAAAATCCAAATCTCTGCCTCCCAGTCTCACACCCCAACTTCCGGCTACGGAAAATTGATTTCCTCAGCAAAAAATTGATTTCCCTCAAAGGCATGCACTGCCACTGCGTCAACTCTACATGGGCTAGTGCATGCCTCTCTCTAGACATCATTATGCCCTCTCTCTACCTCATACTCTCTGACCCATAAAAAAAATTCTAGATACTCACTACCCCTCACTGCAAAAGCTCATTTTGAATCTCTCTTCGACAACTGCTCTACTTCAGAAATTCGTATCTTTTGAACTCACTCGGTGTGTTCTCCAAGTGCCCATCAAGTCTTATCTTATAATCCTCTCCTTGATAAATCAACAACCTAGATTAGATTGTAATAAATGTCTAGGAATACATTGACTTGATCTCCACCATTAAAAATAATTAATTATTTTAATAAAACTATTTTCGAGTGGAAATTCCCAAACGATTTCTGGGTATTGGAGAATGCATGTGTCTGAGCCTCCCTGCAAATTTTGAGACTTAGAGCATATCTTATGCTACCAGAAATCAACACTCCCTCTTAGTGAGGAATGTGTTTTAGCAATGTCTCCCACTGAAGCATCACCCTGACTTCATAACATCATTCTCTGTGCTACTGATGGCTGAAATGTTGTCCACAAACTACTGCATTGCTATTGTAACTGTACTGTTGTTGACACTTCCATTGTCAACATTGCATTTGTACTACAAATCCCTCTCAAGTGTTGCATCTGTGTTGCTGCTAGCACTGCCACTGCCAACTGCTATTGCACTACAAACTATTGCTACTACTCCATCAACAACAGAAAAAATCCCAAATAACTGAACTAACTATGTTCAATATGATACAATGTGAATGTTGAAGCCTGACTGCTGCTAGTCTCTGCGTTGACCCTATCTGCACTGCTGCCAACTCTGCTCTACTCTGCTCATACTCTGGCACTCCTAGCCATTTCAATTGTCTCCCCAAAAATCCTCGGCACCATCTGACACTAGTCCATCTTGCTACTTCTGATCTGGGCTCCCGTAGCAAGGAATTAATCCAAGAGGTGGGCTCCTCAAGGATCCTTCCCATCTGTGCTCTTTCAAAATAGAATTCCAAATCAGCTCACCTCCCTCCTGGATGTATCTTGGCTATCATGGAAAACTCCTCCTCTTCGATCTTTGTGAGCGCAACCTTCAGATCATGCTTCTCATCCTTGTCCTTCTTCTTGAGAGTACATTGAGTAGTGTAGTGGCCCATCTCACCACACCTGAAGCACTTCATCTTTGAGACATCCTTCTTACATCTCTGCTGCTCCTGCTATCCCTTCAATGCAAGGGATGCATTCTCCTCCTCCTCCTTGGGATTCGACCCACTACTACTACTTCTGTCAATTTTAACCTTGACTAAGTCTCTCCTTAGTTCCTCTTGTTTTAAAGCTTCCCACATCTCATCCCAATTCGGCAAAGCTGCTCTGCCCAAGATACTTTGGAAAAAGACTTGCCACTAATCTGAGACAAAATTGAGGGCCAGTCTAACCATCTCTGAATCTTGAGGTGTATACCCCACAACAGACAATTCATCACGGGTCTCCTGAAGCTTCATGAGGAATGGATCCACACTCTCCCCTTTATGCATATGAGCAAATCTCACCTTCTGTTCAAGGTATATCTTTCACTTCTCAGAATATCCCTGATATAATGTAGACAAAGCATCCCACATCTCCTTAGCATTCCCTCTACTAGCGATGTGACATATCACATGATCCTTCACTCCATTGAGGATCATCCTTTTCACCTTCGCCATATCAGCCTTATTTCTTTAATGGATCAACATTTTCAGGGATAACCACCACGTTGTCGACATATGCCTTGAGGGCATGCTCATCTAGAAGGAAATACATTATTTCCTTCTAGATGATGTAGTTGGATGCCCCATCTAACCCATCCTAATCCCTCAGGCCATTGGTTGCCATTTCTGCCACAAATGTCGAAAACCTCCTCTCTCCTCTGTGTTGTTGCTGGGCTAGCCTACGCACTCCCTGCTGTTAATTTTTGGTAGCATCAGATGTGATCTAACCATGAAAATTAGTGGAGAGGCTAAGGCACATGATTTTTAAAGAACCCAGAAACCATTTGGTGAAATTCCACCCGGATTGTCTTTTATTAAAATAATCAATATTTTTAATGGGGTTCCTAAATCTAAACATAGGAAAATTAAAGTATTAATGGATATTAATTAAAATATGGGTGAGAATGTTCTAGAAAGCGGATTAAGTCAAGATTTAATCTTAGCCATTGATTAAAGACTTAATTTCAGATGTTGAAGTATCAACGAGAAAAGTATAAGAAGGAGGCTTGGGGTTCATTTGAAAGACATTGAGAGTTCATCAGTCAGTTCGATATTCCTAAGGCAGTTTTTACTAAGGAATTTGAACAAGTGATCAATCAATGAGGATTAGAAGTAGTACTGGAAGGAAGTGATTTCCAATTCCAGTGAATATACTTCAGAGAAGACAATGAAGGATCAAAGAGCCAACACAATGCTAAGGAGGGACAACGCAACAACTAGAGGAGGTTGACACATAATTACTAGGGATAGCAGAGATCAGTGTCAGGAATTACTATGGGTGATTGGGAGGAGAAATCTTGATTTCTCAGTAGAAGAACCAACAACAACTAGGGTGATGCAATCAGAGGGAGTCTCCACGTAGAAGCTATGTAGTGAATGTGTAGGCTCACACAGAGATTGCACAGTGGGTCATCCAGGAGCTGGGGCCACTGTAAAATCTCTAGATTCAGTGTGAGAAAATTCTCACTATTTGTATATCAATTATTTTCTTTGAGTGGATTACCATTTTATTTGGGGAATCCTCATTGTATTCAGAATTACTGCTTAATAATAGAAAACCCTCAAAGCTACTGCACTGGTTTTCCCACATTGGGTTTTCCCGTTGACTATTTTGTCCAAAAATAACTGTGTCCTATGTATCTTGTTCTTTGCTCAGTTTTATGTTTCATGAAATCAAATTTAAATTAGCGTAGGTTGTAGAAGTGATTTACTTCAGTATTCAAAAAATAAATTGATAATGTATATTAAAATCAAGTAGGAGAATTAAATTCAGTTTCGCTGTAGTAGGGTTCCTTGAGGATTAGGAATTTTCACATTGTATCAGAGCATTGATTTTGAAACAGGAAGAGCAGATCCAACGTTGAGCAGAGAGGCCAAAAGTTGCATTTGGTAGCAATTCAAATCCCCATGAAGGGATTGCGCAATGCTTTCTAGGAAGAAGAGATTTCGAGGAAATCTCTCTCTAAGAGAGTCGACAGAGAGGTACAATTTTTGGTTCATGAGTTTGTAAAGGCAAAGGGAGTGATGTAGATCCTCAACATAGTACTTGAAAGGCACAGTTTCTTCCGGGGTAGAAATTAGTCGAAAAAGAGCGAAGACACATAGAAGGGGAATTTTCTCCTGAAAGAACTTTTATCACCAAAAGTTCAAATTTCTCACTTGCCAGGAAGCAGTGCTAAGTAGTGACTAGAGGAGTCAATTCGATGTTTGGGTGAGATGGCATCGCATGGGCTAAGAGATTAGGACAGGTTGGAAGGAGCTTCCAACTATGTCACATGGAAGACCATAATCTTAGTTATTTTGGAGGTGTACGATCTCAAAGCCTACATCAAGGGTGTTGTGGTTGTTCCCTGCTGAAAATGATCAAAAGAAGAAGTACAAGGCCAAGCAGGGAAGGTGAAGAGGTTCATACTTGATGCAGTTCGAGATCATGTGGTCTCACACTTGCAGAGCAAAGATACAACCCGAGAGATGTGGGAAGCTTTGTCTTCACTGTATGAAGGCTCTTCTGAACAGGGGAAGATGTACCTAGAACAAAATTTGCAGTGGACATTGATGTAGAAGGGAGAAGGAGTTAACTCATATCTTCAATATCTTCAGGACACCAGAGACCAGCTTGCTACAGTGGGGTCTACTCCTCAGTCTACCACGATGGTAAGGATGACCCTAAATGGAGTCTCAAATGAATGGCAAGTCTTTTTCCAAAGTATATTGGCCAAGGAAAGACTACCTTCATGGGAGGAGATGTGGGCAGCTCTTCAATAGGAGGAATTAAGGAGGGACCTAGTTAAGGTCAAACTCAATGGCACTAGTGGGAGTTGCACAAAGACCAAGGAGAAGGAAGAGAACACAACTCTAGCATCAAAGGGACAACAGAAGCAGAAGAAGGACATTTCAAAGGTGAAATGTTTCAGATGTGGTGAGATGGGCCACTTTCCACCCCAGTTTCCTTTGAAACAAAAGGATAAGGATGAGAAACATGATCCTAAGGCCGCTCCAGCAAAGATTGACAAAGATGAGTTTCCCATGAGTGCCCATGCATCTCTAGGAAGGAAACGGGGGAATATTGAGCTATAGTTGGGAGGAATACATGTGGGCAGGATCCTTGAGGAGTCCACCTCTTGGAACAATTCCTTGCTACTGGATCCCAAGATCCAACAGTAGCGAGATGGACTTAGTGTCAGATGATGCAGTGGATTATTTGGAGAGACAGACGCAATAGCCTGAGACCAATGATTGATCAGTGAAAATCAAGGTTGGCAGCAGTGTAGAAGTCAGCAGCAATGCAGAAGATTCAGAGGGCCAGAGACTAGTAGCAGTTAGATTCCAACATTCATGGTATTATGCTGAACACAGTTAAGTTCAATAATTTTGGATGTTTTTCAATGGCTTCTCTCAGCTACTGAGTTGCAGTACGAATGCAATGTTAGCAGTGGCAATGCTAGTAGCATAATAGATGAAAACTTTGAGAGGGAGTTGTAGTACATATGTAGCAGTGGAAGTGGTAGTGTCATGGGTAGCGGTATAGTAAAAGCAGCAACATAGTGTTGGTTGCAGCAACAGTGCAAAAAGGATATGCTTCATAAACAGAGCAACATGCAGTTGGACATTGTTGCTAGAGCACTTTCCTCGCTAAGAGGGCGTGTTAGTTTTTGGTAGCATCGTATATGATCTAGACATGAAAAATGGTGGAGAGGCTAAGGCACGTGAGTTCTAAATAACCCAGAAATTGTTTGGTGAAATTCCACCCGGATTGTATTTTATTAAAATAATTAATATTTTTAATGGGGTTCCGAAGTCTAAACCTAGGAAAATTAAAGTATTAATTAAAACATGGGTGAGAATGCTTTATAAATCAGATCAAGTCAAGATTTAATCTTATCTATTTATTAAAGACTTAATCTCGACCATTGAAGTCTCAACGAGAAAAGTATAAAAAAGGAGGCTTTGGGTTCATTTGAAAGACACAGAGAGTTAATCAGTCAGTTCGACATTCCTATGGCAGGGTTTGCTAAGGAATTCGAACAAATGATCAATTAGTGAGGATCAGAGGCAGTATTGGAAGGAAGTGATTTCTAGTTCCAGTGAATATACTTTAGAGAAGACAGTGAAGGATCAAAGAGCCAGCGCAATGCCAAGGAGGGACAACACAACAATTGGAGGAGGTTGACATAGAATTGTTGTGGGATAGAAGAGATCAGTGCCAGGAATCATTGTGGGTGATTGGAAGGAGAAATCTTGATTTCTCAGTGGCAGAGCCAACAACAACTAGGGTGATGTAGTTAGAGGGAGTCTCCACGCAGAATCTATGTACTGACTACGTAGGCTCACGCAGAGACTGCACAGTGGGTCATCCAGGGGCTGGGGCCAGTGTAAAATCTCTAGATTTAGTGTGAGAAAATTCTCACTATTTATCTATCAATTATCTTCTATGAGTGGATTTCCATTTTCTCTGGGGAATCCACATTGTATTTAAAGCTACTGCTTACTAATAGAAAACCCTCGGAGCTGCTGCACCAGTTTTCCCACATTGGTTTTTTCCGGGGACTATTTTGTCTAAAAATAACTGTGTCCTATGTATCTTGTTCTTTGCTCAGGTTTTTGTTTCATGAAATTAAATTTAAAGTAGTGTAGGTTTCAAAAGTAATTTGCTTCAGTATTCAAAAAATAACTTAATAATGTATATTAAAATCAAGTAGGAGAAGTAAATTCAATTTTTCTACGGTAGGTGTTCCTTGAGGATTAGGAAATTTCATACCTACTGGAGCTAGTAAAACTATTGCCCCTTGATGTTGCCCAGCTCTAGAGAATTCAAATTCCTTGGCTAGGAATTATCTAAGGAAGAAATTCCTACAACCCTACTTCTCCTATCTCTTCAGATGATTTTTTGCCCACAAATTGTGTGCAGAAAAATATCTGTCCCACTAGCTTCTCCTCATCCTGAGGCTTCAATGCTACTCCCTCTGCCCTGGCAAAAATTCGATCTAGAATGCCTTCTCTCCGTCGACTCACTCGGAGAGAGACTACCTCGAAATTTCAACCCTCCAGCTAAGAAATACGTAAACCCTCTAGGGTTTCGAATTACTGCCTCTTGTGGCTTTTCGATCTCCCTCTTCTGCTTAGCGCTAGGTTATCTAGATATATTCTTCTTGTTCCACCTGCACCTCTGATACCATCTGAAAATTCCTAGACCGGAATCCCTACTACAACAACTAATGATTTTTCTCCTACTTGCGAGATTTACATGAACAAGTCATTTGTAGTTTCCTACGAAAAATATTGAAATACATACACTGCAATCTTCACGTAATTAATTTATATGTGGAAACAAGAGATTGAGAAAGAAAGAAAATAAAACACAATAACACTGTTATTTTTGGAAAAAAAATCACCAAAAAAACCCAATGTGGGAACACCAGTGTAGCAAATCTGAGGGTTTTATTTTTATGTAGTAGTAAATTTGAGTACAATTCTTGGATGCTCAACTAGCAATCTGATATAGAGAGAAATTGGACAAAACGAATGGTGAAGTGTTCTCACCCTATCACAAGGAGAATTTGAGTCTGATCATACTGAACTGGAGCCTCTACGTACCCTCTGCATAGCCTTTGCACAGAACTGCATCACTCCCACACATTTATTGCATCACCCCTGCTAGGTATCACACTTCTCCTTCCTCGAACCCTCTGCTGGTTGGAAAATCCGAATCTCTACCTCCCCATCTCACACCCCAGCTTTCGACTACTAAAACTCAATTTCCTCAGCATGAATTCGATTTCCCATCAAGGCATATGCTACCACTACGTCAACACTGTGTGGGCCAACGTCTGCCTCTCTGTGGACGTTGTTTTTCTCTCTCTCTACCTCGTACTCTCCCGCCCCAGAAAAATTCCTTCTTCTGGATACTCACTGCCCCTCACTACAAAATCTCACTTCGAATCTCTCTCTGGTAGCTACTCTGCTTCAGAAATTTGATCTTTTGAACTCACTTAGTGTGTTCTCCAAGTGCCCATGAAGCCTTCTCTTACAATCCTATCGTTGATCAATAAACGACCCATATTAGATTCTAAACAATGCTCAGGATCATATTGACTTGATATACACCTTCTTCTAGAAGTTTCATCTACAATTTATATTAATACCCTTTAATTATTTTAATTTCCTAAGTTTAGACTTAGGGTCCCATTAAAAATAATTAATTATTTTAATAAAATTGTCTCCAAGTGGAATTTGCAAAAACAATTTCTAGGTATTGGATAATGCATATGTCTAAGTCTCCCTAAAAATTTTGAGACTTAGATCACATCTGATGCTACCATAAATCAACAGGAGGAGCATCTAGTGAGCTTGAAGACCCTTTTAGTTGATGATAGATATACTTATGATCAACTAGAGGGTAGATTGTAGAGACCAAATTCAATGGCATAAAGGAGTTGGTGCATTGATAGAGGCAGTGTTGTAGAATGGAAGCGAAGGACCCACAATGTATAGGATATGACAAAGTAGTTGTGATTATCAACTACATCAGCTAGATTGTCATTTTATCTTTTATTTTGTATTCTTTTACAAGTGTATATTTGAGGACCATTATCCATGATATGGGAGCATTAGACAATTTTATTATTTAGTTGGATTAATATAACGAATTTAGGTTATTGTACATATTGTGTAAAAAGTTGTGTATATTTTATGCACTAGTAGGTTTACTTTTGTTTATATTTTGTTATGGAAATTAGACTTGTTGTGATACTTGGTTTGGTAGCATTAGTGATTTAAGATTCTATCCTAGACACCAGTATTGTGGAAAAACAACAACACCAGCAACATACCCACAAGCTGGGATTTTTCAGATTGTTACTCCCCATATGGCCAATTTGTTGAGGTGACTTGAGATAGGGTGTGATTCTTACCATTTATGGTAAGTCATATCTTGCTCAGGTAATGGGAAGCAGGTGTTCTACCACTTGACTCTTGAGGGTCTAGTTGGGAAGCTCAACAGACAATAGGACAGATTGTGATCCTTAAGTCGATCTCGCCTATTTTCATTAGACAATAGGACAAAGTGTGATCCTTGAGTCGATCTCACTTATTGACATAGGTCAATAAGATAGAGTGTGATCCTTACCCTTTTGGTAAGTAATGTTGAGAAATCCATAGGGAAATGATTATAGTGATTTATCTTTACTTGATAACTACTTGTGATATATTTTTACTTATTATCTTTGTTAATTATTATTATATGTGTGTATCTTATCAAACAACTACCAAAAAAAAGAATAATAAGAACACAAAATATAGGCTGCAATCTAGGGAAAAAACTTCTCCACTTGAGAGGAAAACCCACAAATATCTTCTATTCCTTATAGATTATTCAATTAACAAATTCCAAGACCTTAATATTGGCCCTATTGTCCTCCAAGACTAAGAGAAACCTCTTCAGATGATGTGCTAACCTTGATCCCGTCAAACCTAGTCAAATCTCTTCTAGTAGCACTTCTTCAACCTTTAGCTGCAAAATTTCTTCCTCCACTGCATCTATGAAATCCCCCCCCCTAGCAGTTGCTACTGCCACACGTGTGAGCTTTGATCTTCCTTCTGAGCCTTCCTTTAACCTTCACTTGCCTTTCCCTCATTTTTGGAGCTTGAGGATGACCCTTGGTGACATTCGCTTGACCTACCTGTCTTCTTTTCTCCAAAATCAAACTTGTAGGTAGAAACCCTAGATTTGCTACATAAATCCTAGTGCTCCTTAGCACATGTGAGAGAGAAATAGCCTAAACAAAATTTTCCTTTGTCCTCTTCCTTCTTTGTCGCCTTCTTCTTCCTTTTAGGCCGACTTGCCAACTGTCAAGCCGAATTGGCCTTGGAGGGTATTTGGACAATTTTTAAGACAAGTAATTTTCTCTACAAGTTACAATGTTCCCAATGGGATCTTCAACCTATGACAATGCCTCTTTTGACTTCTTGACCTAGGAAAACCCCTATAAGAACTCAATGGGTGCTTGACCTATAAAATAAAAGATCTTGAGCATGAAACCCATGCTCCAAAAATAATAATAATTGTTTTCTTTTATTTTACACTTTGCAAGAATCAAAATTACATTTCATTTTTATGAATACTGAACCTAGTTACACATTTTTCAACACTCCCTCTTAGAAAGGGAGGTATTCATAAATGGTACATGGACATTCTCATTCTAAAGTGATCTCATAAGAAGAGTCAGATTGGTAACCCATCCATTTAGCATCATACCAACCAACATTATCACATAGAAAGGCCATGACTAAAATCTCTATCTCTCCAGAAGATCAGAGCACAAAGTTGGTGAGACAAATGATTTATAGACACCATCATCATTGTCTCTCAAGGTACATACTCCACCTAGGTGTTCACAGAGTATTCCCTTCATTGGACTATCCTTATCTTGGATAGCCAGTCCTCAAAGAATATCGGTCCATGACTACTCTTATCTTGGATTCCCTACCTCGTCCTCAAAGAGTATTGGATGCTAGATGCTTACCCAATCCTCCATTCTGTCTTCCCAAGTGAAGACAAAAATGATGTGCCTATCTCTCCCCTCAACTCGGGAGGATGTATCAACCAAACCAATCTTGTCTCTCAAATACGCAAGTTTCTTATTGGGAAGATATTTTGTCAATATGTCAGCTACCTATTCATTAGTGGAGATATATTGTAGCTGCAACACACCATCTTGTACTAGCTTTCAAATGTAGTGCTACTTGTTGTTAATATGCTTTGTCTTTCCATGAAACATTGGCTCTTCAAAAAATCGTATACAACTAGTTTTACCACAATGGATCATTGTAGGGTTCATTGGTCCTTCAAATAGGTCAGATAACAACTTTCTCAACCATAACACTTCTATGCTTACTTCATAGGCTGAAATGTATTATGCCTCAACACTACTCAAAGCAACTGCATCTTACCTTTTGCTCATCCATGAGACCATGGAGGATCCTAAACTGAAACATCCTCCTGTAGTGCTTCTTCCATATTGATGATTGCCTCCCCAGTTGGAATCTGTATATCCAATTAGGTGGACATCATTCCTCTTATCGTACTTCAAGCAGTAGTGGATGGTTCCTCTTATCAGAATATGTTTTGTTGTTATCCAATGACCATGCTTCGTCTCCACTTGGAATTGATAGAGAACATTTACTTCAAAGCATATGTCTGGTCGAGTATTCACCAAGTACATAAGTAAGCCAATGAGTTGTTTATACTTGAAAGGATCTAGCAGGCTCGATTCAGAATTCCTCAACATTTTCAAGTTTGTGATCATCAAATTTGTCATTGGTTTGCAATCCATCTTGTTAAACCTCTTCAATATCTTGATCACATACTTCCCTTGACCTAGATAAATATCATCGGCTCCTTTCCAGACTTCTAGTCCCAAAGATTAATACATCAACCTTAGATCCTTCATGTCAATTTATGCTTCTAGTCCCAAACATTAATACATCAGCCATAGATCATATACATACATAAGAACGATTATCGGTTCACCCTTCACAGCCTTAATACAAATGTTCAGATCAACAAAAATATTTTTGAAACCTAATCTGTAAAGGTATGCATCAATCCTAACATTCCATGCCCTTGGTGCTTGTTTAAGGCCATATAATTCCTTCTTAAATGTACAAACATATGCCTTTATGTATTTAGCTTCAAATCCGAAGGGTTGTTCTATATAGACTTCCTCATCAATTGTTCCATTCAGAAATGCAGTCTTGACATCCATTTGGTGGATGTTATATCCCATCAATGTTGCCAAAGAGACCAATGAACGTATATTTGTATACCTTGTTGTCAGAGAAAATGTCTCTTCATAGTTGATGCCCTCAAGTTGAGAGAAACCCCTAGCCACAAATCTTGCCTTATACTTTTCAATACTTCCATTTGCTGCATGTTTGATCTTATAGATCCATTTGGAGGTTACCACATATTTATCTTCAGGCCTAGGCACGATCTGCCAAAATCCATTCTTCATTATCAATTTATTATCTTCATTCATGGAATCCTTTCATTCTTGATGATTGAAAACTTCTTCAAAAGTGGATGGCTTTTCTTCTATTAGTTTTTTCATGTAGGTTGCATACCTATAATATCGTTCGGGCTTCTTTCTTTCCCTGAATGTGCCTTGAGTTTCTCCATGACCCTCTGCATCAAGTACTATTGACTTCAACAAATTAGGTCTCTTTCTTGATTCAGGGATGATCACAAGTTGAATAGGTTCACTGGGACCTTCATCTTCATGGTGAGATTCGTCTTCTTCCTTGTCAACTTCTTCTTCAAATACTGGAAGTTCTTCATCATCAGAGTGCATGGGAAGTTCCTTTGATTTCTTGAATGCAATACTTTCATAAAATATGACATCTCGACTGACTTTTATACGGTGTCCTTCTTTTATGTAGATTTTATAGGCCTTAGAGGAGTTCTTGTAGCCAAAAAATGTTCCTCTCATGCCTGATGGATCCAACTTATTTGTTTTGTCCTTCGATATATGAATATATACACGACAATCGAAGATTCAAAGATGATCTATAATTGGTTCCTTCCTAGTGAATGCTTCTTCCAGAGTTTTGTTATTTAGTGACCTGTGGGAACTTCGATTTTGAATATATACAATTGTCTTAGTGGCTTCTCCCCATAGAAATTTTGGTAGATCTTGATCATGCAACATTTCTTTTACACTGTCTTCAATGGATCAGTTCTTTCATTCTACAACTCCATTTTGTTCAGGATTGTATGTGAATATCAACTCCCTCTTAATCCCAGACTCCTTACAGAAGGCTATAATTTACTTGGATGTATACTCTCCTCCATTATCAGACCTTAGTATCTTGATTTTCCTTTCTGTAAGGTTCTCAACTTCAACTTTGAATTCTTAAAATTTTGTAAATACTTGTCCTTGGATTTCATCAAGTAAACCCAAGTTTTCCTTGAATGAAAATATATAAATGTGACATAATATAGATGACCTCCAAGTGATTTAGGAGTCATAGGACCACAAACATCGGAATGAATCCGATCCAAGAATTCTTTTGATCGTGAACCACTGCTTCCAAATGGCCTCTTGGTATTCTTACCCAATGCACATCCTTTGCATACTCCTTCATGATATTATTTCAATTCAAAGATTCCTTCTTCTATAGAACTTAGAGTTGGAAGTATTTTGAAATTCAGATGGACAAATATTCTATGTCAGAGTTCACATGGGCTAATTTCCATGTGAATCAAAGCTTGTGCAAGAGAAGATATCAACTTGTAAAGTCTTCCTTCATGAATACCAATTACTCTAGAATTCTCTATCCTTGAGTTCTTACTCCATACTACAACTCTTCGATCAATGAAATCTACTCTATCACCCTTATGTTCTAAACTTTAAATAGAAAGTAAGTTCTTATACAAACTTGAAACAAATAGGATGTTTTTGAGATGAATGTTGCTTCCATTTTCCATCTCTATGGAGATTTATCCAATTCCTCTTATAGGATAGCTCTTATTATCTCCAAGTTCCACTGAGTAAGAATATGTTCCTTTTGATAATGTCTTCAGTTGTTTTTAATGACCAATCATGTGTCTAGATGCACGACTATCGACTACCCGAATGTTCTCGTCTTGGAATGTGCCAATCAGTGCTGAGAAGAGTCCTTCATTTTTTATCTTGGTTACTTCCTTCTTTGTAGTGAATAAAAGATTACATGTTTCCTTGATGCCTTTCTTGAGATGCCTTTATACCTTTGAACACTTCTTGAAGAGTTTCCTCAATGTAGTCGAGATCTTCATAATGCCCTTAGCCAACCTTAGGTCTTATACCATGTTGAGAAATCTATAGGGCAATGATGAGAGTGATTTATTTTTACTTGATAACTGCTTGTGATGCCTTTTTACTTATTAGTTTTGTTACTTATTATTATATATGTGTATCAACAAAGAAATACCAAAAATAAGAAGAACAAGAACACAAAATATAGGTTGAAAGCTTGGGCCAAAACCTTCCACTTGAGAGGAAAACCCGCAAATCTCTTCTCTTCCTTATAGATTCTTCAATTGATGAATTCCAAGACCTTAAGATTGACCCCAAGCCCCCGCAAGATCAATACCAAACTATCTAGATGATGTGCTAACCTTGATATAGTCAAACTAGTCAAATCCCTTCCAGTAGCACTTCTTCGACCTCTAGTTGCAAAATTCCAGCCTCCATTACAGATCTGAAATTTCAGCCCCCCCAACCATTACTGCTACCACAAGTTTGAGCTTTGATATTCCTTATGAGCCTTCCTTTGACCTTCACTTTCCTTTCCCTCACTTTTGGAGCTTGAGGATGACCCTTGGTGACCCTCGCTTGACCTACTTGCCTTCTCTTCTCCAAGATCAAACTTGTAGATAGAAACCCTAGATGTGCTGCAGAAACCCAAGTTCTCCTTAGCACGTGTGAGAGAGAAATTTCCTAAACAAAAGTTTCCTTTGTCCTCTTCCTTCTTTTCTTCCTTATTCTTCCTCCTTCACTAGAATGATTGATGGATGAATGTCTCTCAAGAGGACAAGTTTCTTCATATATATAGGCTCTTTAAGGTGGGTGAGGCTTTTCCTTTTAGGCCAACTTGCTAGCTGCCAAGCCACCTTGGTCTTGGAGGGTATCTAGACACCTTTTAAGACAAAATTAATTTTCTTTACAAGTTACAATGTGCACGATGGGGTCTTCAACTTATGACAATGACTCTTTTGATTTCTTGACCTAGGAAAAACCCTAGAAGCATTCAATGGGTGCTTGAGCCTATAAAATAAAAGACCTTGAGCATGAAACCCATGCTCTAAAAATAATAATAATAATTTCTTTCATTTCACACTTTACAAGGATCAAAAGTACATTTCATTTTTATGAAGACTGAACCTAGTTACACATTTTTCAACAAGTAAATCTCACCTATTGTCCTTGGATATAGGGTGGTAGCTTGAGCTCCCCTATGATGTCAAACTATTCTTCTTCATATTCTAGAGTGTTCAACAGATGAGCATAGGCGAGACATGACTTGATTTAATGATGGCGATGACGAGATGTTTGAGATGAGATTCATGATGCAATTGGAAATTTTCCCTAACTGAGAGGGAGTGTTAATTTGGAAATTCAATGACAAATTCCCTCCTATGGAAAACCTTCCTCATCAAGAAAGATCCATCTTATCCCTTGAAAGAATTTGATTTGGTCAAGGAAAAGTTTATTTTTTGAAGTAAATCACATAAGTACATAAAAATACAAGTCGGTCTTGGCAAGGAAATTTGACCTCCTTGGACACATATAAATACACCTCATGTCACATAATTTGGAGGATCATCATCACACATCTTCTTCTTCTCTTGGAGGTTCGAACTCTTCTGAAAATTTTAGGTTTCTTTCATAAGTAAGAGGAGAGAGAATATTTTTTATTAGGCTGAATTCTATCTTTGACCAGTGTTGACTTTTTGGAGTTTGGAATTGGTTTGACTAGTTTTGACTTGAGATTTTATATTTGTTTTGGAGGCCAAATTCTTTGGCAAGGAGGACACACTTTTATGGGCACTTTGACCTTGGTTGACTGCAAATCTGCAACTAGGGTTTCAACAAAGTTTGACTTTGACCAAATTTAGAGGATTGTTTCGAGACTGTTTTGGCTGCACTTTGACCAGCATTCAAGGCTGCACCTTTTGACTATTTACCAAGATATTTTTGAGGTTTTTTTACCATTAACCATTTGGGACTACTACAACTGTTTTTTACTTTGACTAGAATTTAAAATTTGACTTGTTGACCAGATTTGATTATTAGGCTCATCTTTTGGATTTTGATTGGTTGGTTTTGTTGGTTAGTCAAAGGTTTAAATTTGAATCTTGATTAATGATTTGGAACATTGTAATATTTTTGTTGGACGTTTGATGACAATCTAATAGAAGAATAATTTCAAAGGATTTCCCCCCTTGTGTGTGTTAAAATATGCAACTATGGTCAAATTCCACTTTGAACAACTAATTTGATAGATATGGTGATTGCATTGAATTACTCTTTTAGATAGGACCAAAATCAACCTAAAGATCACTCAAATCAGATAAGGGAAAGTGTACTTATGAAGAAAAGTCCACATATGCACATTTGGAAAAGGTTGACCCTAAAACAAATTGGACACCCTTGGAAGCCTATAAATACAAGTGACCTCAAGCTCATTTGGACATCACCAAGAATATTGTTATCCTCTTCTTCATTGATGGGCTTGAATAGGTCTGAGGCAGGGACAACAACAAAAGTTCAAAAAAGTATGAAATTATAGGGTCTAAGGCTCACATCTATTTTAGGGTTTCTGGATTACAGTTGTAGGAACGTCACAGGGAAAATTTGACCTTTGTCACTTTCTTGTAGGAATCAAGGGTGTGACTGGAAGCCTCCAGTCACTTGCACAACCCCTCATGCATGTGACCGGGAAGTTTGACTAAAATTGACCATTGAGAGAAGTTGACCGTGAATGGGAAAAGTTGTCCCTAATATATTATGATGATGGAAACTTATTTCTTAATGTTATTGGGTTGTTTTGTTGATGATATATTATTAGGTTCATTGTACTCTCCGTTGAACATTTTATTATAATCTAATGGAATAATAATTTCAAAGTGTTTTCCTCCTTAATGGGGTTTTCCCTGGTCTTTGGCCAATCTCGGTGTCTCTTGTTGATGTGTTGATTGTCTCCTTTGTCATTGCATTTATTGTCCTATCTTCAATTACTTTTGATGAATGGAAAGACTAATTGTTTGGAAAGTTTGCTAATTGAATTATTTATTTGGGCTAAAGTAATTGATACAACATAGAACAATATGAAAATTTAACATGGTATTAGAACTAAGTTGAAGGGCAAGCCTAAAAGGAGACAAGAATTGAAGTAATAATCTTTGGGAAAATTGAAGGAGCCAATCTAGTCAAGTCAAGATGTCTTCCTTCTTCAGGGAAAATGAGAAGTTGGGTGACTCATCCAAATTTTGCTGCATGGAAATTTAGGTTGGAGATCATAGCTGATAACAATGATATTTTGGAGTAGATTCAAGGAAAAATACCTGGTCCTTTGGAGAATGCTTCTGCTGCTGTCAAAAACAAGCATAAGAAAGGTGAATTAAAAGTAAAGAAAATAATAGTTGATGGTTTCAAGATAATTTACTTACATATGTTGGAAACTTGAGAAGGTCTAAGGACATGTATGATAAGGTAGTTGGCATGTATGAAGTCAACAATTTGAATGAAATAATATCCTTGAAAGATCAACTCAAAGACACAAAGATTAACAAAAGAGATTTCGTTTAAGACTACATAATGAGGATATCTCGTCTTAGAGATCAATTGAAAAGAGTTTTGGAATATGTGCCTGACAAGGAATTGGTAATTGTGACTCTAAGAGGTATCCCACCTATTTGGGAAACTTTTATTACTACTATAAGCAACAACAATGTCCTCCTGTCATTTGATGAAATTGTTGGAAACCTCATTCAAGGAGAATCAAGGATGATATCAAGAGGAAGGATTCAAAAGCATTAAGAAGGAGATTTTGTTGCATTCAACGCTCATGACAAGAAGAAGAAGAAAGGAAAAGGAGGTCCATCAAACTCAAGAAATCCTCCTCCTCTAAATCCAAATAGAAGGAAGGAATATTTGCACATAAAATTCTACAATTGTCATAAAAAAATCCACTATGCTTGAGATTTCCTCGAGAAGAACAATGGACCATGCTACAATACTAGAAGCAACAAAAATGGGTTCAATGATCAAAGAAGGAGAGATGACCGAAGGAATGATCGCAATGGAAGAGATGAAAGAAGAAGAAGATATGATCCAAGTGATCATGAAGAAGATCGCCATCCATAAAAGAAGTCAAAAATCTCCAAGTATGAAAGCAATGTTACGAATCAATCTGAATATATTCTCATTTATGCCCTTACTAGTTCATCTCCTCCAGATTTGTGCGATATTTGGTTGGTTGATACTGGGGCCACTCATCACTTCTATGGCTATAAGGAATTTATCTCTAATTTGGTAGAGAGGGAGTCAATTTTGAAAATCATTCTTGGAGGAAACTCGACTCATCTTGTTAAAGGTTTTGGGTCTGTCAAATTTCATTTGAATTCGGGAGAATCTATTTTGCTCCATGATGTGATGTATGTGCCAAGGTTGAAGAAGAATTTGGTATCAATATATTATTTGGAAGACAAAGGGATAAGGGCTTCCTTCATTAAGGGAAAGGTTCTTACTTGGCATGTTGGTTCACCTATGAGAGATGCATTCACATTAGGATCAAGATATGAAGGACTCTACAAGGTTACTAGAGGACCACTTCTAGCATTGGTCCATGACACTAATCACCTAAGCGAGCTATGGCACTGAAGATTGGCCCATATACATTATGGTTCTCTTTTGAAATTGGATAAATTGGTCTTAAGGATTACCAAGGTTCAAGCCCATCATGATGGAGTATGTCCAAGTTGTTCCAGTGGACAAAAGCAAGGGTACCATTCCCCTCTAGCGAGAACAAAACAAATGACATCCTCCATCTCATCCATTCTGACATATGTGGTATGATGCCCGTGCATTCTATTGGTGGTCATCTCTACTATATCACCTTAATTGATGACTTCTCAAGAAAGACATGGATATATTATTTGAAGCATAAGGATGAAGCCTTTGAAATGTTTAAGGAGTTCAAAACTTTGATCAAAAATCAAACATGGAAGAAAATCAAAATATTCAGGTCCGAAGATGGTGGAGAGTACACACCCAAGGAGTTCATTAATTTATGAAAGAAGGAAAGAAAGAAATGTTGGCATTATGTTTTTGGTATGGTTATATGTTACAGATGTTGTACTTGATGGCAACACCCATGGCATGGCTCTCAATATGATGAGAATTAAGAAGTACGCAGGAGAACAGTTCAAAAGATGTGTACCCGCAGGTATGCCGTGTAGGGACCGTGTCCAGACACGCAGGTTACCCATTCATGAGGTGCGTATCCCCAGTGCACACACTTCAAGGCAATAAAGCGCGCACACGTGGGGTTCCTTATGTTTAATACCCCCAGTGCACACACTTCAAGGCAGTAAAGCGCGCACACGTGGGGTTCCTTATGTTTAACCCTTGGTATTTAGTCGACGGTATTGTGTTATTATGGTTTTGGCCCGTGGTATTGTTTTATATTATTATTATTATTGAGCTCCATGATCCATGATTTGAGGAAGAGCTTGCCTATATAAAGCAAAGGAGATCATTTGGCTTGGGCATGCTTTTGGGTTGAATATCTTAAGATCTGAAATATTTGGGTTATTGCTTCAAAAAGCTTGATCTATATGAAAGTGAAGTGGAAAGCGAATCTGTGAAGGGTGATCTCTCGAGCGCTTGATCAGATCTGAGTATCCGTCTAACTGTAGCACACTGGTGATCTGTAAATTCAACCCTAATCTGATGTACGTAGGTGTTTAACGGTGCCTCTGCGTAGGTACGCAGAGCAGAAGAAGGATAAGTGCGTGGGTACGTAGGGGCGACAAAGGCGCAGTGCGTGGGTACGCTAAGGCGACGAAGGAGCAGTGCGTGGGTACGCAGAGCGACGGTGGTTCAGGTGCGTACGCACAGAAACAGTACGCGGCGCGATAGTGTTTTTGGGTGCGTGCCTTCAGTGAAGTATGCAGCGCGATAGTGTATTTGGGTGCGTACTGTACGCAACGCAGTAGAAGAAGCAGTGCATGGTCACGCAGTGCAGCCGAAGGAGCTCTGCGGGTATACGCAGAGAAGCAAAGGGTGAAGTGCGTAGCGACGCAGGCCAGTAAAAGGAAAACTGCGTATCAAATTTTTCTGTTGATAAGGTGTTCTGGGTTTAGTTCTGTTATTTTGACTTGGTTACTGCAGCTGACTGTAATTTATATGTACTTGATGATCATTTGATGTATATGGATCCAGTTTGAAAATTTATGAAAAGTGGTCCTTGTAAAGAAGTAGGGGGTTGTAGCTCCCTTCCAGGTGAGATTGGAAAACGAGAGAGAGTTGTAGCTCTCTGCAGGTTGCAGCCTACGTACTGGTAAAGGACTGCACCAGTACAAGACCATTGTAAAAGGAGTTTCTAATTTGAAAGAAGATAGAGACATATTGCAGCAGGTGGTTTTCACCCACATTGGGTTTCCACCTTATATCTGGTGTTCTTTGATGTGACTGTCTGCTTTTCCTTGTTCATGCTCATTATTTTATGGTACTGATATGCAAAAATAATTCAAAGTGTAAATAAGGAAGATTTGGTAAAAGAACTAGATAATACTGATTCACCCCGCCCTCTCAGTATTATTTTCAACATCTTTGACATACATCACATGCTTTACAATTCTCTTTTGAATCCTGATGTAGGGTTGCCACCACAACCCTCCACTGGGAATCTTCTGTGCAGTTACTCTTCCTACATAATGACCATCTGCGGGGCCCCCATGACTGTCCACGAGGATGCTACTTCATTCAAACTCTGGTACATACCTTCGTAGTATCTCATCATTAGATATCATTTTTGGGATTCAATTGCGTTAAGTAAGTCATTCAAACGTATGACCATTTCCATGAGAGGTAGTCGTAACTGACTAATTTCTCATGATTTTTGAATAGTTCACTTAGCACTCATTGCATCGGGTGATGCTCACAGGGGTGAAGAAGTGGGATTAACACTAGTGAAAAGTGGAGAACGAATCACATAGCATCAATCATCACTTCCGGGGCTTGCACCCAGTGACTAGGACTTCCCAGGAGGTCACCCATCCCAGAACTCCTCTGGCTCAAGTGCGCTTAACTGTGGAGTTTTTCCCACAA
>APFE030241185.1:51696-119472 GCA_000404065.3 Pinus taeda
AAGGGTGATCTCCCGAGCGCTTGATCAGATCTGGGCATCCGTCTAACTGTAGCACACCTGTGATCTGCAAATTCAGCCATAATCTGAGGTACGCAGGTGTTTAATGATTCCTCTGCGTGGGTACGCAGAGCAGAAGAAGGCGAGCTGTGCAGGTACGCAGAGCAGACGAAGGGTGACTGCGTGGGTACGCATAGCGGAAACAGAAGAACTGCGTGGGTACGCCGAGCAGTAGTGGTTCAGGTGCGTGCCTACTATAACAGTACGCGGCGCGATAGTTCTTTTGGGTGCGTGCCTACTGTGGCAGTACGCGGCGCGATATTGCATTTGGGTGCATACTGTACGCAGCGCGACAGAAGAAGCAGTGCGTGGGCACGCAGTGTAGCAGAAGGAGATCTGCGGGTATACGCAGAGAAGCAGAGGGTGAAGTGCGTAGTGACGCAGGCCATAGAAGGGAAAACTGCGTATCTGTCTTAAGATCTTCTGTTGACTGAATTTTTCTGTTGATAAGGTGTTCTGGGTTCAGTTCTGTTATTGTTGATCTGGCTACTGCAGCTGACTGTGTAATTTACATGTACTTGATGATCATTTGATGTATATGGATCCAGTTTGAAAATTTATGAAAAGTGGTCCTTGGAAAAGAAGTAGGGGGTTGTGCTCCCTTCCAGGAGAGACTGGAAAACGAGAGAGAGTTGTAGCTCTCTGCAGGTTGCAGCCTGCGTACTGGTAAAGGACTGCACCAGTACAAGACCATTGTAAAAGGAATTTCTAATTTGAGAGAAGATAGAGACATACTGCAGCAGGTGGTTTTCACCCACATTGGGTTTCCACCTTATATCTGGTGTTCTTTGATGTGACTGTCTGTTTTTCTTGTTCATGCTCATTATTTTATGGAACTGATATGCGAAAATAATTCAAAGTATAAATAAGGAAGATTTGGTAAAAGGACTAGATAATACTGATTCACCCCCCCTCTCAGTATTATTTTCAACAAATACTTGGCCATTTGCATCATGGCGCCTTGAAGATTATGCAACAAATAACCACTAGCCTCCCCAAAGGTGCACTTGAACATAAGGATGTATGCAAAGGATGTACCTTAAGGAAGTACACAAAATCCACATTCCATGGTTGGGACAACAAAGCACATGCAGTCTTGGAAAGGATCCACTCTGATGTCTGTGGACCTTTCTCGACAGCCTCTGCTGCTAGACACAAATATTTTGTCATTTTTATTGATGACTTCTTACGGAGGTGCTCAATCTTCTTCATGAGGAAGAAAGATTAGACATTCTCCAAGTTTGTAGAATTCAAGGAACTGGTTGAGAAAGGAACTGAAAGAAGGTGAAGGCTCTTAGGAGTGATCATGGAGGTGAATATGTTTCCAATGTATTCAAAATTTATGTGCGAAAGAAGCCATTCAAAGAGAGTTGAAACACCCCACAACCCACAACAGAATGGGGTGCTGGAGAGAAAGAACCATAGAATTGTGGGAGCTGCGAGAGCTATGTTACATGACCAAGGCCTACCTCTGCATCAGTGAGCTAAGGCATGCAACACAACAGTCTATTTGCAGAACCACAGTCCTCATCGAATTCTAGGCATGATTACACCGAAGGAGGCTTTCTCTTGGAGAAAGCCGAATATGTCACACTTCAGGATTTTTTGCGCCATTGTCTACTGCCATGTCTCCGAAGAATCAAGGAAGAAGCTTGAGCCAACAACAGAATTGGGGGTATTTGTTGGTTACACAAAAACTCCCCACAACTACCGTGTGTACTTTCCATACCTCATAATGACAGTTGTGCGAAGGTATATAAAATTTGATGAGGAGAAAGCAGTGCGGTGCTCTCTTGAGAGGGAGCTTTAGATCCCACCAGAAGAGGAGATTTTAGCTCCAAAGGAGGAGCCTCATGAAGGTGTGGAGCAGCCACAAATTGAGGAGTAGAGAGTGGAGACATCCACTCAAGAAGAACCATCTAGAGAAGGTACAAAAAGGACTAGGGAAGTTGATAGACTTGTGCAGGATGCGAGGGAGAATGTGGGAGCTCCTTCAAATTTGCACAGGTAGAAAAGGTCACCTGAATGGTATGTTGGCTACAAGGCTCTAATGATTGAGCTTGTAGAGATTGAACCATCCTCTTTCGAGGAAGCAATAGAGAAACTTGTAGGGGTTGACATAATGGTGGAGGAATACAAATCTATTGTAAAGAACAATATTTGGGAAGTGGTCCCAAGACCAGCAGATAAATCAGTTGTGGGTTCGAGATGGATCTTCAAAGTTAAGAAGGCAGTAGATGGAAGCATTGAGAAGTATAAGGCCAGATTTGTGGCCAAGGGGTACTCTCAAGTTGAGGGAATTGACTATGAGGAGACCTTTTCTCCTGTAGCAAGGTACTCATCCATTAGATCAATTCTTGACCTGGCTGTGCAAATGGGGTGGAAGATGCACCAGATGGATGTAAAAACAACTTTTCTCAATGGAGTTATTGAGGAGGAGATGTACATTGAGCAACCAGAAGGTTTTGAGACATTTCATCGAGAGTCTCATGTGTGTAGACTCATGCGAGCATTATACGGTCTCATGCACATCTTGGTAGAATGTAAATTTCTTATTATTGTCTTATATGTTGATGTTTTGATTTTAATTGGTGATGAGCATCTGATCAGATCTTGTAAGGAGGACTTTGCAAAGGAATTTTAAATGAAGGACATCGGTCTCATGCACTACTTCCTCGGGTTGGAAGTATGGAAAGGTGATGGGGAATTGTTTGTCTCTCAAGGCAAGTATGCAAATGAGATACTACAAAGATTCTTCTTGGAGAGTTGTAAACCCATGGAGACACCTCTAGCGACCAATTGGAGGAAGGAGACTGCCTCTTCAGATGAAGAGATGGATGCCACCATTTATTGACAGCTAGTGGGTTCACTCATGTATCTTGTGAACATACAACCAGATATGTGCTATGTAGTCAACCAACTAAGCCAAACTATGGTTAGTCCAAACCAATGTGGAAAAATTCGAAGTCGGGATTAAATCGGCAAGGGTCCAAAAGTTGAAAAATTCGTTAAAGTCGGGAGTTTTTCGAAAAAGTTAGCAAAAAGTCGGCAAAATTAAACGGCCAACCAAAAAGATAAAAAAATCGGGATTTAATCGGCCAGCCAAAAAAATAAAAAAATCGGGATTTATTCCTGACTTTTTCCACACTGGTCCAAACAAATTATTTTGGAAGGCAGCTAAGTATGTTTTAAGGTACCTCAAAGGCACTACCCAGTTTGGAATCTGGTACAGATGGAAAAAGGGAGTGAAGTTGTGTGGCTTCACATATGCAAATTGGGCAGGGAGTCCATCAGACCAAAAGAGTACATCAAGTGGAATTTTCAGTGTTGGGTCCATAGTTGTTTCTTGGTACAACAGGAAGCAGAGCTCTGTGGCAGTTAGCTCAGCAAAAGCATAATACATGGTTGTAAGTCAAGTAGCATGTGAGGTGATCTAGATAAGAAAGATACTTGCTGAACTATTTGGTAAGATGATGGATCCAACTGTGATTTACTGTAATAATCATAGTTGCATCAAGCTCTCTAAGAATCCTGTATTTCACTATTGATCCAAGCATATAGATATTTGGTATCGCCATTATCAGCATGTGTGCAGAGGCAGATAATGTTGCTACAATTCGTTCTGATAGAGGAACAAGATGCTGACATTTTGACAAAGGCCTTGTCAAGAGGAAAGTTCGAGTTCCACAGGTGCAGGATAGGGATGGTTGATAATCCCTTTCTTGTTGAGAGGGAGTGTCGAAAAATGCAGCAAGAAATTCTCAATTTGATTTTGCCTTGATTAATTGAGAAAATTTGAATTTCCATATTAGCAGACAACTTGGATGCAGTTAACTTGTGTGACATGGTTTGTCACCCAGTTTACTTAGTAAATTCGAGTTGGAGGAGTTAGAGATTTGTTAAGCATGTGAGATTGCTAATTTGTAGCAATCAAAGTCAGTTATCTCAAGTTGTTTTCAGTTAAACTAGTTCTAACTGTTGGAGGAACTAGTGGAAGGTCAGTTGTGCAGTAGGACTTCAGTCAAACTCAATGATCATTCAGTTAACTGATCAATCAACCCAAAATAGCTAGTGCATGTAGAGAATTCGAGTTCCCCAGCTGTGGTGGAAATTCCAAAGCAGTGTAATATCAGTTGTAGACTAGTCTTGAGTGTACAGGTGTTTCATGTAGTCATATGATCAACCTTGGGAATTGCGCAATCAATTTTGGAGAAATTCCTAAATAATAAGGGCCTAATTTCTCAGGGAATTGCGCAAGGAAATAGGGGCTCAAGTAGAGGCAAAAATTGATGAAGACTAGGTCAGAGCTTCTCATTAAGTAGAGAGATAGGTTATTCATTTGCAGGTTGTGCTCAGTTGAGCAAAGAAAAAGAAATTGTAATACGTCTCTATTTGTCAAATTAATGTAAGAAGGCATTGGGGTTTTTAGTAGATTCCTTTCCCCAGGAAAAATATTGTGTGCATGTGTGTTATTTCTTAGTGCATGTCTGAAATTTTTGTTCTAAATTGTGAATTAACTTCTACAGAGCAGTAGAGTAGGTTTGTGTCTTGTGATTTTGATTAAAACTTCATGAAGAGTTGAAAATTCACACCATAATTTCTAGAGTTATTGCATCCTCAGCAAAAGGAGTCATGTTCATCAAAGCAAAAGATTGTTTGGGTGAGGTAAAGGATAGTAAGTTCATTGTGATATTTTAATTTCTGCCATTCAAAAAGTAGGGCCAAAAAATGTGGTGCAAGTTATCATAGATAATGCACCTATTTGCAAAGTTGCAGGCTTAATTGTTGAGAGTAGATACAATCACATATTTTGGACTCCTTTCATTGTCCAAAATTTGAATATGATTTTAGAAGAGATTGAGGCAAAAACAAAATGGATTAAGGAGGTCACAGGGTAGGCTGGGGAGATTATAAAATTCATCACCAACCAATGCTAATCTCAAGCAACATATCGAGAATACTCCAAATTGGTGTTGTTGAAAGTTGTTGAGACAAGGTACGCCTGAAACTTCATCATGTTGTGTCTCCTTGTTGAAGTTAAAAATGCATTAATGAGTATGGTGGTGGGTCCAACTCGGGATGAGTGGAGACAAGCAGATTCAAAGAAGGGAAGTATGGTGAGGAGGGAGTTGATTGATGAATATTGGTGGAGCAAAATTGGTTTCTTGCTCAAGTTCACATTACCTACATCTAATCTTCTCTAAGATGTAGACACAGAGAAACCTTTCCTAAGAGAGGTTTATGATGAGATGGATACCTTGGTTAAAAAAATTGTGGAAATTATTACACAAGAGGCTCCCACTCTTCTTTTTGTGGATTTTGATTTTGTTGAACAAATGAGGTCCATTATTGTTACAAGGTGGAATAGCTTCAACACTCCATTGCACACTTTGGCACATGCTTTGAATTCAAAATTTTATGATGAAGAATTCACTGTTGAAAGCAATGGGAAGAGGGCAACTCCACATAAGGACAAGGAGGTGGCTAATGGAGTGAAGATAACCTTTCAGAGGTTGTTTCCAACTTTCTACAAACAGATGTAAGGTAAGAATTTTCTTGTTTTGTTGATGGATTAGAGAATTTTGCGAACATATAAACTTTGGAAGAGAGGAGGACCATGGACCCGGTTAAGTGGTGGACTTGTCATGGGGCAAGTGGTGTTCATTTACAAAGTCTTTCCACTCGTATTCTATCATGAGTGGCAATCTCTTCATCAATATAAAATAATTGTAGCATCTATTGTTTCATTCATAGTGTGAAGCGTAGTAGGTTGGGATCGCAGAAGGTAGAGGACCTTTTATATGTGCCTTCAAACCTATGCCTTGTGTCTCATAGGGATGAAGAATATGCAAGTGGACCTCATAAAGTTTGGGATGTGCATGAAGAATGTCCAGATTTAGAGCTCTCTCTTTCTGCTCTTGATATTTGTGCCAATGGTGATGAAATTGCAAGTGGAAGTACTATTAGAGTTTCCTCTTATGCTAAACAAGCATCTTGTTCAATCTTTGTTGATGAGGATGAGGAGTTTTAATAGTAATGATATGTTAATGTAGCCATAATTGCCTTTAGCTCATGTTTTATTTTTGTTACAAGCTTTAACACATATAGCCTCACATATAAATGTTGATTTTGCAGCCTTCGATGTAAAGCCTCATCTATAAAGGCTAAATTTGGATATTTGCATCATGTAATCATTTGTTAGAGTTAATATAAATTTGCATTTCCTTCTAAAATGTCATTTTATGTCTCATTCTTTCTTTTCTGACAAGATAATGTGTTATTTAATATTGACTTTATATATATATATATATATAATATATATATATATGATGTTTCGACTTGCGTTTCCATTTTCTGGGCGTTGCGTTTTGGGCTGTTCCCCGTTTCGCAAAATTCTAGATGTTTCAGCATTTTGTGCAGCTTTGCTTGGTTGGTATCTGGAGTAATGCTGAGTATTTTTCAAGGGACAATGCAAAAGTAGTGGCTAGAAGTTAGAGTTACACCTGGTTTTGAGGTCTATTTGAATCCCTAGTTAGGGCTCACTTGTAGCTGTAACTGAATCCCTAAAAGGAGGGTCGAAACCTTAGTGATCTGTGCACAGAGCCGTGGAGTGTAGTGTTGTGAAAGACGTCCTACAAAGGTATGTATTTGTCTCTCAAGTTGGTGAATACTAGGTGATGTAGCGTCTATTTTGGACAACATTAGATCAACCTAAGAACAATGATTTGGAGGGCTATTAGTGGTTGTCTTGATGCCCTAAGTATAGCCCTTTTGTGGAGAAAAGGGTTGATAGTGGGCAGTTTGATCATGCCCTAGTTTTGTAATTTGGGGTGAGCCAAAACAATGATAAGAGGGATGATGTATTGCCCTATTTCAGTGATTAATTATTAGTCAAATTAGCGATAAGAGTGTAGCCTCCAAAGCCAACAGAAAGATTAGAGGTGGGCAGATATGAAGACCCTATGTGCTAGTGTCTTTGAGAAGCAAAGGAGCAACTAGTGGGTAGATTTGTATGGGACAAAGTTCAGTCGCTCTTGGAGCAGTAGGAGGGTTGATAGTGGTAGTTTGTTGAGCTGGAGAAGCAAGCTTTTTGAAGTGGCAGAAGTTGTGTGATCAGTAGAAGGGAAGACAGAGTACTTGCCAGATGTGTTCAAAGTACATGGACTAAAAGGACTATGGATGTGCACCATCAGCAAGTAAGTCAAGTGTACTTTGTTCAGGGACAGATCGGTCATCATAGTTGTTGATACCAAGCCCTAGTTGTTGTCTTGTATCAGGGCTAATTGTAAGGGCTGTGATCCTTGGTACAGGAGCCCTAAGATTGTTGTATTAAATGTTTGTAATATAACAACTGTTGGGTTAAAAATTGTCTTGTGTACTAGTTGATTCACTGTTATTTGTTATTCCTTTGTGCAAAGTATAAGTGTTATGGCATTCAAGTGTGTTTTTTAATCATGATCTTAGACTCAAACTTGATTCTTGAGTGTCATGGAAAAATTTTACATGGTATCAGAGCTACTTTGATGGGCCAGTGAATCAAAGTGTGCACAATGTAAAACTCAAGAGGGAGTTGGTTCCATTGTTGTTGAAGCACTAATAGCAATGGCAAAGTTGTTGGTATCTACGATTAGAGGGTAGGTTGGATGGGTTGTCCAACTATAGTCCTTGCAAAGAAAGGATCAAGTTGGTCTTGATGGTGAACAAGATATATGATTTTGCTAACAAGAAGATCAAGAAACTAACTGACCCTAAGGAGTTGGAAGTGTATGAGGAGTTCGATACAAAGGGAAATCTAATCATCCTAGATCATTACAAAGATCACTTGATACCTCATTTGTCCAGGAAGATCACTTCCCATGATGTGGAAAGCTCTTCAGGATCTGTTCTAGAATAAGAACAAGAACCGATTTATTGGTATCAAAGGGTAAGTTGAAGAGAATCAAGATGTTGGATGGGGAAGGAGTCGCCTTGCATCTAACGAGACTTTCTCAAGTTCGAGATGAGCTTGCTGCGATCAATGAGACTGTTACCGATTTTGAGCTAGTGAGGATTGCTTTGAAAGGGATTTACGGAGGAATGTAATCCCTTCATCAAAGGGATTGTCGCTCTTGAGAAGCTGCCAGACTGGAACAGGTTGTGGGATGACTTCATTCAGGAGGAATTGCAAGATGAGGACCTTCATAAGAAGAAGAAGACTTCTGATCATAACATGGCTCTTGTAGGGAGAATGAACGGCAAGGAAAAGAAGGACTTGTGCAATTTGAAGTGTTATAACTGTGGCAAATATGGTCATTATTCGATCAAGTGTCTGAGGAAGAAGAAGGGAGATAATGAGAAGAAGAAGGGGAAGGAGATAGAAGGTGCCACTACTTCTGAGCTGGATGACCTCTCGAGAAAATTGGAGGACAAGGATTTTGCTTTGGTTTCTCATTTCTATGAGAGTACTGTTGATGAAACTGCATGGTACGTGGATAGTGGTGCGTCGAAGCATATGATATGTTCGTGTGATGTGTTTGAGACTCTAACTTAATGGGACTTAAAGTTGGATATGGTGGTTGGCCACAAGAGTCATAAAGAGATCAGAGGATCAGGTGTTGTGCCATTTAGGATGGAGTCAAGTAGATTGTTACAATTTCAAGATGTATTGTTTGTATCGGAGCTCAAATACAATGTGTTGTTTGTCTCAGTGTTTGAGCATAAGGGGTTTGACATGATTTTCCAGTATGGGGAAGCGAGACTCAGGCCGAAAGGCTCTCAGTTTGCTAGAGTTGTCATTAGATTTAGGGAGCATGGTTTATACTGGTTGATGGGAAAGAAGATACAAGTTCCAAAGGCTCAAAGGGAGCCAAGTTCTAGCGGGAGTATGTAGGTTTACAAGGAGAATTCGCAACCCAAGAAGAGCGCTTGGTTAGAAGGAAGCAAGGGGACCTTCTATAATTGTCATGAAGGAACCCTGGGATGGCATGAAGGCCTATCAGAAAAGGAAGAAGTAGGAAAATTTTGGTGGCAGAGACATTACCGAGGAGTGCGTGGTTCATTCTACAGGGTATGTTGCAGTGGTGAATACCAGGAATTGGGCTAGTGTCGCCAGTGATGATGATGACGAGATACTTCTGCGTGGTGGAAGTGCCTCTTTCCCTAAGAGGGACTGTTGATTTGTGTAGCTTGGGAGGTACTCCTAGACCCTAGGGTACATGGTTTGGAAGAAGTTTGACCCACATGGGCTTTGTGGGCAAGTGTACCCAAGTAGTGGGTTTTGCAACCAAAGTTGTGGGCACGAAACCAGGTGGAGATTTTGATGGTGTTTTCATTGAGGGCATGTGGTGCACCCTTATGAAGCTAAGGGGCATCGAAGGCATCAATGAGGTGGCATTGGCTGGATGAGAATAAATTTGTCTTATGTTTTATGGAGGTTAAACAAATTGTTTAGTTCAGCTTGGAGTTATGTGATGAAACTTGGTGGCTACGGGAAACCCACCAAGACCTCTATAAATAGAAACTAAGTAGACCTCATTCAATACACATCCAAGTGCATTCATCATGTGGAGAGATAAATTTGAGGAAGCCGCAGACACATAGGAGCTTATCCAAGTGAAGAAGAGCGAAGTTTGTCTTTCTAGAGTTTTTGGATAGGTCGACTTAGGGATCTTGTTGGGCGTGTAATAGGGTGGAATTTTGGGCACTTGTTTGTGGTGTAACTCTTTGTGATCAGGCCGAAATTTTTTGAGTTTTTAGAAGGATGGCCGAAAGCCCTGTTACCCGCTCAATCTAGCAGGGCCCCTAAGAGGTGTACTTAACAGACAACTACTAGACCAAATGGAAACAAAGGAATGAGGACCCATTGTCACCTGAGTCGGTGTCCCCTACTCTTTACGTACTTTCGCTGATGGGAGGAGTCCCGATGTGGAGGAAATCACTTGAATAACAGGATCAATGGCAAGTTATAATGTGATTTCTAAGGCCCATTCAAAGGAGGCTCAATTAATGGTTCAAATGTTTAAAGAAAACTTGAAACCCTCCCCAAGAAAGACCTATGAAGAATGACCTTGGGTTTAGGAATATTCAATAATGATGAATGCCTAAGATTAAAACTTCCAAAATCCCTTACTTGTGATTGATGTGTTTATACTAGGGTTCAAAGTGAGGTAAGGATGGCTCACTCAATGGAAATATTCAATTAAAGTGTGAGCTTTGGGAGAAGCTAGGGTTACTTTCTATGAAAAACCCCTTGAGAGAAATATAAGAGACCAATGGTTGAGAGATATATTGTGGTAAGTGCTCATCCAATGATCACCTATAGCTAAGAGAAAAGGTTTTGAATGATGAACTACAAAGTGCAAACCGTCAAGAAATCCCCAAGTCAAAGCAACTTCAAGGGTTATTACCTCTTGGTGTGATAGCTAGGGCATTAATTTATTTGAAATTCCACCATTGGAATTTATTCAAAACTGGAGGATGCCTAGAGGAGACATAAGTGAAGAAACTTGTTTGGATGGAATCCTAAATTCCTCCCTAAAATTTCGCACCAAGCCCTAGAAAACCTCCTTATCCTTAGGGGATGAAGAAAAAAGGAATAAAGGAGGTGAAAGAGTGATATTTCATTAAGTTAATATGATCACGAAGTATCTAGGACTAGTGCTTGGCTATTGGGAAGATTGGAGTCAAAATGATTAAGATTTGGGAACTTTTCTCTTTAAGGAGGCCTAAAGAAGCAATTTCACTACTAATGGATGCAACTACATGGCAACTTTAGACTTTTATGCTTCGATATCCAATATTTGATGGAGTTTCAAGGTAAAAGGTGCACAACCTACCCCTAGGAAAATTTGTTCTTATTGCGAAGATGAATAGTATATGAAACAAGCCAAGATTACAAGTGTTTCATAAATTCACATTAATTTTTAGGGCATAAGCAAACTCAAAGCATAGTGTTCCATACATTAGACATAAGTTATCATGAAATTCGCATGAAAAGAGCACTTACATGACAAGAGAGTATATCCATCCGTCATATTGCAAAATAGAAGCTCTAAGAGAGATAGCGAAAATATTCCACACATCAAAATGCATTTAATCATCCAAATCATTCCACAAATCGCAGGTCCGAAATCTTTAGAAAGATATATCCTAAATCCAAGTGATGATAAGTTACAAATGAGGCCTCACTTGTATTTATATGAGCCTTCAATAGTTTAAATGAGTCTAATTAGCATAATGAGCCCCTAAAAGTGACTCTAATGTGCAAAATAATAATAAAATTGGTGACAATCCCACCAAATAGCTCAAAAGTACTCAACAGGCCTTCCTAACAAGGCCAAAATGATAGAAAAATGGTGCAAAGGGTTGTTGGAAGGCTTTGATAAGTCCTCCATGTGCCAAGATGAAGTGGAGGGCTCTCAAATTGATGACTAAGGGGTTGGCCCCTTAGTTTCCAAGCAAAACATGTGTGGTGCTCCATTTGGTTGTGGGGCACTATGATTGGTCTCATGGGTCTTCAATTGTATCAAACATCCGTCCTCTGTCAATAAGGGCTAGAATTATGATACAAGCCCTCCCATGTCTCCCTAGGTGAGACAAACCTCATATGGGCTTTGGATCAACTGCCAAGTGTATGGTGCAAGTATGTGGCCAAATGGGCAGCATGGTCCAAGTGCATTATCGTCTCTGTATAGTTGGGGCATGAGAAAGTAATATGTGGTGCTGAAGAAACCCATAGCATCACTAATCACTGCTCTGTTGTGGTGGAGGCCCATGGATCTCAACGCTCACCCTACAGGTGCCATCATGACCTTCTGGAGGGATTGGATCCCGTATAGGGGGCCCATGCCCCAAGATGAAGACCCATTTGCAATCCTGTATAAGATCCAATGTTTCTCCTTGCCTTCTAGTGCAACAATACATTAATGCAATTGAGTAAATGAGCTTACAAATCATGGAACCAAGTGGGCACTTCATAGTGGCATGCCCTTCCATAATGGGCTTTAAAATGTACAGGTGTCCCTAGGTTCAATAAGGAGGTTAATCAAGGAACCTATTAGGTGGTTTCAACTTCTAAGGGAGTGACAGGTCCATGGTATTTTTGTCATATGGCAGGTGTCATGTGATATAATAATGGAACGAAGTGGGGCATCGGGGAAGGCTCCAAGCCACATGCCATGGTACAAGGGTAGGTATGATAAGAGAAGCCCACACATGGGTGTATATATGTAAGAGGGAGCAATCTTGGTAAATGAGTTACCCCAACCTTTGTTTTCCCACCCTTCTTCATATGCCTTTTTCCTTTTATTGATTTTTCTTTTTATAACTGCTCAGGGCTCCAGGGAATGAGAGCATGATATAAATGAGATATCAGTGAATACCCCCTTAAGGTTGGGCATTTCATCGCCCACTAGGGGTTGGGACAATCATGGGTTCCTTAATGATGTAGGGGGCTCATATAGGGGGCCTAGGAACTAGGGTGATGGTCATGATGATAAAGGGGTAGAGCTCATGTTTGGCTTTTTCCCACGTGCTAATTTTTTTTATGTTCCAACCATCTTTTGCATTGAATGTTACATTTCTTGTTGTAAGTGGCCAAATTATGCCTTTAACTCTCTTTTTAGCTGCATCAACTTCTGGGGCATCGTTGCAGGCCCGACTGAAAGTGTGGACAAGGGGAGGGGGAGGCTAACACCTTGTAGACCCAATGGACAAATGTGGACCCGAATGGGAAATATGTGAAAAGGGGTTATAATGAGCGGAGGGGAGTGATGTATGTAGTGTCGGGAAGTGGGATCATGTAGCCAAAATCGAGGTTTCCCATGTAATGTCATTCCTAAAGCTATTAGCAAGTAAAGGAGATGCCTGTGAAAATTTCAAGTTTGATATCTTATTGTAGCAACTGGAATTAACTTTTCTAATTTTTAATTCATTTAACATTTTATTTATTCTTCTAATTTTTAATTAATTTAACATTTTATTTGCTATGGCAAATATCAAATAAATCACTTTGCAACCTTCACAAATAAAACCACGGAAAAATAATAGCACTAGAAACTGAGAAATGCTATGACACAAACATAAAATTGACATAGTTATTTTTGGATAAATGTCCCCAAAAAACCCAACTTGGGAAAACTGGTGTAGCAGTTGAGGGTTTTATATTATTAAGCAACTGTGAAATTATTTGAGTACAATCTTGATGCATAACACTGACTATCCAATAGAGAAAATACAGGCAAAAATAATCTGAGGTAAATTACCCTCACTCCAAGCAATCCTGACACTTGATTTCCTCTAAAAAGCAAAGTCGTCCACCTAGCTCTGCGCAGGCCCTTCATCATGCAATACCTCAAATGCTTTAGCTTGGAACATCTACAAATCAAGTCGTCCTGCCTGTTCCTGACAGGGAAAATATATCTTTGGCACTCTGGAAATGTCTTTCGGCCTTTGGAACTGATAACTAGCTTCACCCCAGCAAAATCAAACCGCGTTTTGAAGCTTTTGAGCAACCTCCTGGAGAAATTTTGGTCTCTCTGCAATGTACTCAATGGATTTGGAAAATCCTTCCTCTGGCTTCACTGTCCCTGCCCCTATCTGTCTCTGCTTCCCTTCTAAATTTGAACTCTTCTGGCAACAACTGCTCTCTGGAAAAATCAAACTCTCTAAGGAAATCGATCTTTGTGTGTGTGTTCTCCATCTACTCATCAACTTCTTCTTATAATCTTTTGTTGGACCTCCAATGGCCAAGATTAAAACTTAGTCAAGGGTTAAGATCATATTGGAGTCGATTCGTGTGAGTTTGTAGATAATTCACACCTTATCTCAATTAATTATGATTAATTAACCCCTTTTCCTAAGTTTAGACTTAGGAAATATTTAAAAAATAGGCTAATAATCTAATTGAGACATTTCTAGGTGGAATTTCTAGAAACAATTTTTGGGTTATGAATAACTCCTATGTTTTAGTCTCTCCACAAAGTTTTGAGACTAGAACACCTTCGATGCTACAACAAGTAACACTCTCTCTTAGCAAGGTAAGTGTTCTAGTGCTGCATTGCTGCTACAACACCCTGTCTCTATATAACCTTCTGTCACGCTGTTGATGTCTGGCTACTATGACTAACTACCACTGCCCACCAACCACTACGAACTCTGATGCTGCATCCATGCTGCTACTAACACTTTTGTACTGTTTCCAACTTTGCATCTGCACTGCAACTCCCTCTAATCTGTTGCTACTAAAACTGCAACAACAACAACTGAGAAACATCCTAAATACTGAATCAATTGTGTCTGCTACGTTTGTGTCCTAAGTCCTGACTGCTACTAGCACCTTCACAATCCACTAAAGAATTTGTGCTGCTGCTGACTCTTCAACTGAGCCTCCTGTTCTGTTGTCAATGTTGCACTGCGCTCCTCAGCACCTAACTGCCACTAGTCTGCAACTGTCACTCTAAACTTTGACTGCATCACTGACACTGATCCATCTTGGTACTGAATACTATGGGCCCTTGTAGCAAGGTAATGATCCATGACGAGGACACCTCAATAGACCCTGGCCGTCATTTGTAACTTTGGAACTACAACTCCAAATCTCCCACCTCTCTCTTGGAGGTATAGTTGCAAACATAGCAAACTCTTCTTCCAACCTGGAGGATAACTTGTCTATCTCAACATACACTACTGTCTAGTCCTACTTCGCCTACTTTTCCTTCTTCGTGAGAAGACATTGTGTACTGTAATGGCCAAGTTCACCACACCTGAAGCACTTGACCTTAGACATCTCCTTCTTCTTCTTCTACTCCCCTTGTCCCTGTCTGGGACCATTGGATATTAGGGCCACATTTTACTCTTCAGCCTTCGAGCCCTTGTTGTTTCTCCTGCTAATGGTACTCTTCAACAGAGCATGCTTCAACTCCCCGTGCAGTAGATCAGACCAAACTCTGTCCCATCTAGGCAATGTGTCTCTGCCAAGGATACTTCTGAAAAACACTTGCCACTTCTCTGAGATAATATTCAGTGCCAATCGTACAAGCTCTGTTGGTTGAGGTGCCTCCCCAAGGGCTACTCGCTGATCTCTGACCTCTTGAATCTTGGTGAGGTTGGAATCTATGCCTTCATCCTGCATCATCCTGATGCACCTCAATGTTTCCTGTAGGTACATCTTCCACTGCGCAGAAGTGTTCTAATACAGCTGGATGAGAGCATCCCACATTTCCTTGGTTGTTCCTTTTTCTTCCTCATGTGAGACTACATGATCTTGGACTTTGTCTGGGATCAATCTCTTCGCCTTCGCCTTCGCCATCTCTTTCCTGTACTCCTTGAGCTGATCAACATCTTGGGGTACTGCTACCACATTTTTCACATAGGCTTTTAGGCCATGTTCGTCCAACAGGAAGTTCATCCTAGCCTTCTAGATGACAAAGTTGGAGACTCCCTCCAACCTATCCTGATCTCTAAGCCCAGTTGTGGTCATCTCTTAATCTGGTTGGAAATCTCCCTCTTTCTTGCTGCTTGACTACTGAACCTGTTGTTCGCACTCCCTTATGGAGTGAGAAGCCCTGCTCACAACTACTTCCAATTTACAACTGGAAAATTTAGATCTCTAAGACTCGAGATCCCCTGAGATAAATTTTCCCTCTGTATGTGTTTTTCTCTTCCACCTGACGTTGATTTTGCTACTGCAAATTGCTGTAAAACCCTTCTGCGCCAAACAATGAATTTGCCCAGCGAAAGTAACTAAGCTGCTTCTCCCTTTGCCTGCTGGAATCATTAAAAAGTTGATCTTTCTAGCAATTCGAACTGCCTGGCTTAGGCTCTGCGTAGCCTCCAGAAATTTATCTTGCTGCTCCCTCTAAACAAAGAAATTCTGCTTTTGCTTCTGAGCTTCCCCGTCTGATCGATCACGCTCTAATACCATGTGAAAATTTCAAGTCTGAAATCCTATTGCAGGAACTGGAATTGACTCATTTAATTGTTAATTAATTTAACAATTTATTTGCTACGACAAATATTGAATAAATCACATTGCAACCTTCACAAATAAAACTGCGGAAAAATAATAGCGCTGGAAACTAAGAAATGCTAGCACACACATAAAATTTGACACAATGATTTTTGGACAAATGTCCTTGGAAAAACCCAACTTGGGAAAACTAGTGCAACAACTGAGAGTTTTATATTATTAAGCAGCAATGAAATTATCTTAGTACAATCTGGATGTCGAATATTGGTTATGTTACAGAGAAAATACTGGCAAAAACAATCTAAGGGAAATTACCCTCACTCCGAGCAATCCCGACATTTGATTGCCTCTAAAATGCAAGTCGTCCACCTAGCTCTGTGTAGGCCTTGTGTCACCTCTGCATAGTCCCTCAAACGCTTTAGCTTGAAACTTTTGCAAATCAAGTTGTCCTGCCTGTTGTTGACTGGGAAATTGTCTCTCAAACACTCTAGAAATGTATTTCGGCATTTGGAACTGATAACCAACTTCACCCTAGCAAAATCGAACTAGCCTCTGAAGCTTTTGTGTTGCCTCCTCCTGGAGAATTTCGGCCTCTCAGCAATGTACTTGTCGGATCTGGAAAAAATCTTCCTCTAGCTTTATTGTCCTTGCCCCTCTCTGTCTTTGCTTCCCTTCTGAAGCTCGAACTCTTCCGGCAACAACTGCTCTTTAGAAAATCAAACTCTTCGAGGAAATCGATCGCTGTGTTTGTTTTCTCCGTCTACCCATCGACTTCTTCTTATAATCTTTTGTTGGACATCCAACGACCAAGGTTAAAACTTAATCAAGGGATAAGATCATATTGGAGTCGATCTGTGTGAGTTTCTAGATGATTCACACCTTATCTCTATTTATTCTAACCCTTTTCCTAAGTTTAAACTTAGGAAATATTTTAAAAATAGGCTAATAATCTAATTAAGACATTTTTAGGTGGAATTTCCAGAAACGATTTCGGGTTATTGAGAACTCTTGCATTTTAGCCTCTCCACAAAGTTTTGAGACTAGAACACCTCTGATGCTACAAAAACTAACAATCCCATGGGACTAGGATACAAGATTAACCACCAAATTGGGCAAGGGGACAAGAATACAAACCAAGCTCATTCTTTCTGCCAAATCCCCCCATTAATCCATTTCTAGATGTGTCCATGATAAGTAGGCAAAAATATCCAATTACATAATGAAAGCCATACCTTCGAGATTGGAAGGCCCACCTTCAAACTTACAATCATTACAAATGGGCGAGGGCACATAATGGTGGGATCAGGTGGTGGAGAATGGTGTCACATTGGGCTATCTAGTGGTTGCAAGGGGCTATTGGCTGCCGACTAAAGACGTATATAGGAGAAATTTTCTCCTGTGGGTGTCAGCCACTGGTGGTGGGTAACAAGGCTTGGCTGGTAGTTGGAGTAAGGCTAAGTATATTTCAAGGGACAACACAAAAGTGCAGTGGCTAGAAGTGAGGGTTACACCTAGTTTTGAGGTATGTTTGAAGCCCTAGTTAGGGCTCACTTGTCGTTCTAATAGAAGGCCTAAAAGGATAGTCGAAACTCAATGATTTGTGCATAGATTTGTGGAGTGTACGACTGTGGAAGACATCCTACTGAGGTATGTATTTGTCTCTCAAGTTGACGAATGCTAGGTGATGTAGGGTCTGTTTTGGACAATATTAGATCAACCTAAGAACATTGATTTGGAGGGTTGTTAGTGGTTGTCTTGATGCCTTGAGTACAGTTCTTTTGTGGAGAAAAAGGGTTGTTAGTGGGCAATTTGATCAAGCCCTAGTTTAGTAAATTGGGGTGAGCCAAAACAATGATAAGGGCTGATGTGTTGTTCCCTAGATCAATGATTGATCATGGATCAAATCAGAAATGAGAGGGCAACCTCGAAAGCCCTAAGTCTAGTCATATTTTTTTAGCAACAGAGAGATTAGAGGTGGGCAATTGTGAAGACACTATGTGCTGGTGTCTTTGAGAAGCAAAGGAGCAGTTAGTGGGCAGATTTTTATGGGCCAAAGTTTAGTCACTCTTGGAGCAGCAAGAGGGTTGATAGTGGTAGTTTTTTGAGCTGGAAAAGCAAGATTTCTAAAGTGGTAGATGTGTTCAAGATATGTGGATTGAAAGGAGTGTGGATGCACACCATCAACAAGTAAGTTAAGTGTAGTTTGTTCAAGGACAGATTGGTCATCATAGTTGTTGATACCAAGCCCTAGCTTTTGTCTTGTATCAGGGTTGATTGTAAGGGCCATGATCTCTCGTATGAGAGCCCTAAGATTATTGTATTAAAGATTTGTAATATAACAAGTGTTGGGTTAAAATTTGTCTTGTGTACTAGTTGATTCACTATTATTTGTTATTCTATTGTGCAAAGTAGAAGTGTTTTGGCATTTAAGCGTGTTTGTGATCATGATTTTAGACTCAAACCTGTTTCTTGAGTGTCGTGGAAAAATTCAACATAGATAAGCCTATTTACCTTGCTTACTCGTAAACCCTAGGCCACATTGTGTCCTAGTTAGGCCTCGTGGAGAATGTGCATTGCCTTATTTTGCTAGCTAAGCCTTGTCCATAAGTGGAGTATCTCTCCTGGGCCTGTTCTAGTCACCAGTATCCCTTGAACTTGATATATCCTTTAGGTGACCTAATATAAGGAAGCTTCCATTGTGGTAAAAGTTCACTAAAAAACATAGGCTATGGATGTGGTGACAATGGGCAACACATCATAGTGTTTTCACTTAGTCTAGCTCTTTTCTTGTGAGCTCCCCTCACAAGACCTACTAGAATTTGAGGCGACAATATCTAATTAAATTACAAATATGGGATGACGAAGATGAAGAATGGAGTTCCATATTTCTTGTGGAGTTGGCCATTATGTAGCTCTTATAGGTAATTACTTTTCCTCCAAAAATATTATTACTCTACAACCACCTAGGTTGCAGTGTTTCAATATTGAAGGCATCCCCACAGCTTGCAATTCTTTTGATCGAGAACAATGCATATATAAATGACATGTAGAAAGAGTTTACACAATTTCTTTGAAACAGGGGTGAAATACCAATCAACAAAAGTAGAAGATGCTATTGTGACTCATTCTTGGTATTAGGCATGTAACATTTTTTAAGTGGGGGATATAGTTTTTTTTGGTAGTTCATGGACACTATGTGGCTGCTACATCCACGGAAAATCCAGGTAGATCTACCTAAAGGGATCTAACCACTGGCCAAACTAGCAAGGCCTAACCCCAAGGGCGTCGAGGAGATTTGACCTGGTGATGTCCCGATAGGCAAGGTAATTAGCAATAGGAACTCGACCAACTTAGCTATCCCTTGGGGCTTGTGGGGGATATAGTTGTTTTGTCAAATATAGAATTAAGGGATGCTATAGGTTCAAGTTCGATTGTGTAATTGTTTTGTGTGATTGCCATAATAAAAGGAATTACTAATGGAAATTGATGTAATATCTTTCTTAAATCATTCTCAGTGCAAGTTAATAGGCTTGTAGCCATGGGAGATTTGGGAACACATGCTAGTAGGCTTGACAATGGATTTCTCATATAAGATGTAAGTCATTTATATTTTCTTCTCCAATTTTCCATGTTGTTGTATAATGGCATGTTTAACAAATGAATGGACAATATGTTATGTAGGCGGGGCAAGGTTTTTACATGGACAAGATCAATAGTATGATCTATCAAGGCTTCCAAAGATTGTGAGACTTCAACTATGACTTCAATCACATGTTTTTACATTTCCTACCTACTAGTTTTCTGAAGAATGTTCATTTCTATTAGGTCTCCCTTTGTATATTTTTATTCATTATCCCTTTAGTTCAATGTTGTAAACTAGACTCTTGTAGTTTGTATGCTATGGCACATATAATTCAGATTCAATTTATTCATTTATGTTCAAGTATTTTTTTTGTTTTCCTTTTTTTTTCTTCCTGGGAAGAAAACATATATTATATAATATTGTAGAGATAGGTAGACTGAGTACAATTTTATTGAAATTCAATAAAGGGTCATCATTGGAATGGAGGAGCAAGTTTGCTGGAAAGGTCCTTCTGGTGTAGTAGGTATAGATATGTTTTTGGATTTTATCTTTCTTGACGTATGCTTTGGTTTTTATATTTTTATAGATATTTGTCTTCTTGAGTACAATTTTACTGTATTTTGATAAAGGCAAATCACTAGAATGGAGGGTTAGGGGTTAGGTTGATTGGAATGAAACCAATGGTGGAGCAATAGGAAAGATTTTGGTTCTTATCTCTCGTCAGGTATGAATTTGGTTTTATCTGTTTGCCAATATTTATCTTCTTGCGTTGATGTCTGTACCTTTCTTTTACTAAGGTGTCTTTTTGAGGTAGTTTTTGGTTGGTTTGCAGTCAAATTATGTAGACAAGAGGACATTGAGAAGAAAAGAATATGCTGAGAATTTTCTTATTTAGCTTTTTTGTTTGGAGATGTGTGAAGGCCTCCTTATCCCTCCATATTCACCTAGGGGCATACAGGTACACATTCTTCTCTAATAAATAAGGTGATGTGGTCAAATGTAAGTGAAATTTTTTCTCATTGTTTTTTTTCCAGAAATAATTTTGTTTTTCCTCTCAATATTTATGAGGAAAAGGTGTTGTTTGATTTTTTTGCAGTTAAGTTACATCTAAGATGGAGTTAAGAATTTCCTGTGGAGTTAGTGTACGTGCAATTCTTAGAGGTTCCCATCATTCTTGGCCAGGTAGATACACATTCTATGTTTCGTCATCTTAAGCATTGAGAAAATAACTAACCCTATAAAATTAGTTGTTGTATCTCTGCTATTTATATTGCATTGCTAGTAATCCAAAGTTTAAGAAATCAGTGTGAGAAGCAAAGAATTTTCAGTTGGATATCTATGTAAACTTAGTAAGTGGTTGTGGTTGTAGCTTTGACTATCATATGGTATATTCAATTTCATTCCTTTTAACACATACAAGCAAGCAAATATATAATGTGATGTGGATTCATAAGATTAAGTTTTGGATCTTTACTATTATATTGAATTGTTGATATCGCAAATTCTAAGAAGTCAGCATGAGAAGAAAAGGTGATTACGTTGGATATCTATCTAGACATAGGAAGTGGTTGTGTTTATAGTTATAACTGTCATATGATATATATTATATTTTGTTCCTTTCAACATCTTTTTAGCCTTCCAAGATTAGTCTAGTTTCCTTGAATTTTACCATTAATAATTTTGGATAAACAATGAGTGCTTAGTATCTATTAGGGATTAGGATTTTAGAAAATAATGTATATATATATATATCCTAATCTTGGGATGAGATCATTGCATAATCAACAAAAAGACATGGTTCTTAGCATATTGAAATTTTACTTAGTTTTATAAATTAGGGTTGAGTTGGAGTCTAGCCTTAGTGTGGTTAATGGTGGTGAGATTACATACTAAATTAGTTAATAGATTTATACTTCGAGTGATTACCATTGGTGATTTAGTTAATAATTCTTAAATAGTTTACAAGTTTAGTGTTATTGTGATTGGCTGTGGTGAATTATTTAAGTGTAAATGCTACAGAGACATATATACATCTCGCTTCCACTAGAAAGAATATGATCTCAATGATACCCACCTCTATTCCATATAAAAGGTTTTGCATTTGATTGTTTTTCAAGAGATTTTGGGTATGACTTCCTTTGTCCATGACATAGCTTTGTAAATTGTGTACGAGGATGAGTTGAAGTAAACTTAGCTTTGTGGATTGTGTAGTAAATAATTCCTATTCTAGCTTTAGTTGCTACATTGTATCCCTTCTCACCTCAACTAAATACGTTAATAGTTTTCACATCCTATGATATAGCTCGATGTTTAATAATTTTTTTCCATTTTCTTACAAATTGTGCCAAGCTTGAATATACTAACTCAAGCACTCTGGTTCTTGAGTCTCTTTGCATGGAAAGCAAAATTTTCTCCATGCTGACAGGATGAGATTATCTAAAGGAGCCACGGATGGTGCTATTGTACATAATTTGTTAAATTAATCACTATGTGAAAAAACTAAAATTTTTGAGGGGTTTTCTTCAATGGGTTCAGTGAGTCATGGAACAGATTGGCATTGTCCTACATTCCGTCTAGATGATTATGCATGCACTTAGGAGTTGTAGTGAGTAAAAAATATATGATAATTTTATTATTTTCCATAGGTGACCAAGTAGGATAATATGATTTAGAGAGCATAACAAGCCACAATAATTATGTGGGGATGCCAAGGATACTTCAAAGTGACAAAATAAATATAGATAAATGTAGGAAATAGAAATGAATATATGATGTTTATCCTTGGTACCATCCTTGAAATGAGGGGAATTGCCTAGTGGGTTCCCCCCTAGGAAATGAAATACATAAAAAAAGAAAGTGGAAATGATTAGAGTACTACAAAGACCAAAGATGAGTACAACATTATGCAAAAGGTAAAGGAGAGAAGGAGATCCTTACTCTACACAATAGGTATATGTAGAGGTGTAGGAGGTTCTATCTTCATCATTATCAATCATCATGATATCACCAATGCAAATTTTCATGGTATTCTCTAGGAAATAGTGGTGGCTAAGAGGACTTAGCTAGGGAAGCTTAGATATAATATTTCAACAATCTTCTAACATTTGAGAAAAATCTAGTAATGAATGCTTGATTACTTAATCAATGTTGGGGGACATTCCTGGATCCCTATGCCTTTGTGTAGTTTGGTCTTTGTTTTCTAAAATAATGTGAGGATGTGCACTATATCATTGATCTATTGAGCTTTGTATTCTTGGTTGGTGTGTTTGAATGGAACCTCATGCCTTTGATCATTGATTCGCCTAGATTAATTAGGTGATTGACCTAGTCTAGTTGGGCTTGTGTTAATCTTATAAGGTTCTAATGTTCGTAAGTAATGACTACTCAGCCATAGAGTGACAAATACTTATGATTTGGATGGGGAATTAAGTTGTAATAGTCCTTTCTGAATCATACTCTAAACAATGATATCTCAATATGATCTTATAATATATAGGACTTGTTACCTCAAAATCTTGTAGGCCTTACAACGTAAAGGCTAGACCTTGTTGTAACAATGAGAGAGATTGCCACTATCACCTCAACAATATTCCTCCCGCTCTCTAGTGGAATTGCACCATAAGAGAGGCTTCCTGGTGATCACCTAAAAGGTATTCTATGTTATATGGCTCAAGACGATGTAAATGTGGACTAGGTAAAGATACTCTTCAATGGGAAAAGACACAGTTCCTTTTGTATAGAAGCATTGTATCTTATACCAAGATTTACAAGAGGCACGTGTGGCCTAGGGTTTCAAGATATAGATCAACAAAGGAAATTCTAGGCTTACAAGCACCAAAGAAAGGGTTTTCAAGTGATATTGTCAACAAAGGAGAATGCAAACCCTCAAATTAAGCGCTAAGCTAAAGACCTAGCTAAGTTTATGATTTTTTGAATGCACAAATTACTCATGGATGATGATGTCATCCCTTCTAGGTAAAATTTAACCAAGTAAATAATAGATTTTGAGTGAAAACGATCGACAAAGTAAAATTCGAGCCTATTAAGTTCCATGTCTATCCAAGAAAGCCTTAATTGAATTTGGCCCTATAAAATGGCCCTAGTGGCTTGCAATAAAAGACTTAGAAAATAAAGGAGTAAATATTGAAGTTTTTGTAACTTTTGACCAACAAAAGGATTCCCAATGCATATTCCTACTTGGATGATGGAAGCTTTAGGGATAAATTTAAGAGAAAGTGAGTTAATGCTTGGGGTAAGGGGGAAAACCCTAGTTTTCACTCGATAAACCCTAGCTATCTTCTTTGTGTGGGGGAGAAATTAAATATGGGAAGCTATCCTAGGAGGTCTCCTATGGAGTTCAAGGAAGTCAAATTTAACATGCAATAATCAACCAAGGTTTTCCGTAAATAATATGCATTTAGACATGGAACAAGAAAAACCATAACATTAATTAATCACATGAAAAACAATAAAAATCTGTGCTTAGGCTTACAAATCTTCCATGAATTGCCTTCTTTCAATCCCAAAAAGACATCTCCAAGACAAAAATCAATCTCCAATCTCCAATAGAAATAGATCACAAAAGATCACTTCTCCACAAGTAATGAGTTACAACTAGGCTAAGTTGAGCTCTCTAAAGGAGACAAAAATCTAAGAGTGATGATGAGAAATAAGAATGGAGTGATCCTCTATTTATATGTGGTCAATCATTTCCATAATTTGCCAAAAATCCATATGACAAGTTCAATTTTGAGTTTACATGAAGAAAAATAGGTACAACCCAACCCAACAGCTCAATACAAAATAAGCCACTTAAGCCCACACATGTGGGTTGAAACTCCTTTATAGCATGATGCCATGCCCTTTAAGCTAATAAAGCTCAAAAAATGAATGTAATGGGAAAGGTGCATCTCCAACCATCCCAATAAATCGAGTGATTGAGGGTAAGCCCTCAAATCAAGCCTTCAAATGTCTCCATATATCAAAATCCAGTTTTAGGTGCCCTATGTCTCTAAGGGGGGGCCATCAAAACAATGTGGTGCAATCTCTCTTAAGTGTTGCAACTCCATGACATGCTATAAGCCCTCCCTAGTCATTCCAAGGATGACAATCATCATCTGGATTTGAGATCAAGCCATGCCCATCAAACAATGTCAATGCTAGTGTGGTGGCACATTGGGTTTGCTAGGTATATCATCAAGAATGTCTAACACTAAGCAAAGTAAGCTCAACATTTTAGCATTTGGAAGTGCTCTGAGGTGTCAGTCAACAACTAGAATCATCTAAGTGCACAACGCTATGTTATGGAGGTTCAACACTGTCTCTACAAAGTCATCATTGCTCTCTGAAAGTGTAGTGAGGCCTATGCATCATGTAGAGTAGGCATGGAGTGGGTGTTCCCCCAAGGCCTTTGTTGCTCTGCGAAGGACCTTAGAAAGACCATCTCAAACTCAAGTGAAAGCAACAACTCATTAGAGACAATTATCATAAATGCATCATGGTGGACCATACTTTATTGTTAAGGGCATGATAAGACTACAATTTGGGATCACCTTCAGATATCTAACTAGACCAAGTGTTGTAAAAGTGTACCTTACCTTGTTAGGGGTGGCTAGATGGTCAACCCTATTAGGTGCTTCTAGCCCCTAAGGAAAGGTGACATGTCCAAGCTCAACCCTTCAATTCATAGGTGTTTTATGATAATAGTGGCAATAGAGGGGAAAGGCATCATGCCTTGGTGCCATGGCCATGGGACCTATTACCTCAAAATCTAGTAGGTCTTATGGGATGCATTAGAAGGCCAAATGCCACTTCAAGAGACAATAATGAGGTGGATACCACTGTAACCTCAATAATCAACATCCTACTCTTTATTGGAATTCACCACATGGGAGGATTCCTAGTATGTCACCAAAAGGATCTTCTTTGTAAGTATAAGTCACCTAAAGGATATTCTTTGTAAGTATAAGTCACCTAAAGGATCTTCATGGTCAAGGGTTCAAAGGTGACAATTGAATAGGCTCATGTAGGGTACTCAGACTATGAAAAAAGTTCAATTTTATCTAATAAGGAGAAGCACACCCTCAAAACAACCTATAAAGGAGATTGAATAGGCATACCCAAGATACTCAAGCTAAGGACAAGGCTCAATTTCACTAGAAAAGGAATAGTACTTCTTACAAGCAGCTTATAAAGGATTTGTAGCCTAGGGTTTTTGATTAATGATTCAAGACAAGCATAACAAGGCATACAAGGAGATAGAAATGGTTTGTTATAAGGATAGAATCAACAAAAAGGTCACAAACCTTGAATTGACCCTAAGTTGAAGACTTGGTGTTGAATTAGGTTCTTTTAGCCCTAGATTGCCCAAAGTTGGTGATGTCTACCCTAAGGAGGGAATTCCAACCATGTGAAATGCTAGATTTTGATGTTTTAATGGCTTGACAAGGTAGAACAACTTCCAACCAGCTCTATGTTCATGCCCTTGTTGAATTCAACCTCAAATACTAACCCCAGCAACTTGCCTTGAAGGGCTAAAATTTTAGAGGTCAAACTTTTAGGGCCGAATTTTTAGGGCTGAAATTTTTGGGACAAAAATTTTAGGACCAAAAGTTTGGGAAGAGAAGAAAAGAGGAGATTTTAAATATTTTATTTTTTATTTTTGACCATCTATAGGGAAGCTAGTGCCTACTTGAGTGATATTGTCTAAGGGAAAAATTACTATGGAGATATCAAACCCTAGAAGGGAGTAAGGGGGGAAAAACCTAGTTTTTCCACTTTCAAAACCCTAGCTATCACTTTATGAGGTCCTCAAGGGATGTCCAAGATTTTATAATTAAAGAATACAATATTTCACCAAAATTTCATATAAATATAATCCAATTAAACAAGAACATAGAACCCCTAGCAAATATATTGCATGCAATAGCCACTAAAATATATTCAATAACAAGGATACTCACAAGATATTCATGAACAAGTCCTTCATTATCCCAAATTGATGTCTCCACAACAAGGACTAGTCTCCAATAGCAAAATTATCCACAAAGATCACATCTCCACAAGAGTACAATGCTACAACGGTTTGGCCAAAATCTCTAAGGAGCCCCAAAACAGTGCACAAGTGATGATGAGAATGAGATATGAGGTGACCTATATTTATATGAAGTATACCTCACCTAATTTTGGCCTAATAAGCCCCTAAACAAGTTTAACAATGAGTAAAACATAAAATAATATTGAGTTACAAGTTGACCCACTAGATCAATGCAAAATTGTGCCGCAAAAGACCCATGTGTGTAACCGTAAGCCTCAAAATGTTGATGTTATGTCCTTTTTTGGCTCCAAGTGTCATGTCATGGTGAGATGAAGGCTAAAGAAGTGTCCACGTGTCATGACCATCCATCATTTGTGGAAAATCCTTCAAATCCACCTCAAAGCAACACCAGGGGTCCCAAATCCAGTTGGGGCGTCTCTATGTCATCTCCATGGGTCTCTAATGCCTAAGGAAAGGCCTTCTCTCTCTAGCATTAGGGATCCGTTAAGTGCAACAAGCCCTCCCTAGTCATCTCATGGAAGACCATCCTCATTTGGGCTCTCAAATATGGCGTGCCCATCAGGTAGTGTCGAGGCCAGCTTGGGGGATTGTTGGGTCCAGTGGTGCAAGCATCAAGAATCCTCTGTGCTGGGTCAAATAAGATTAGTGTCCTACGTCCTGGGGGTGCACTGGAACATGCACCATTTTCTCAAGTCATCATAATGCCCAAAGTGGGCAACATTACATCTGCTAAGTCATCATCCTCTCTAAAAGGCCCAGGGACTCGTGGAGTGGGTGCCCTCACGGCCTGGGATGCTGTGGACCACTTGACAAAACCATATTAAACTCTAGTGAAAGAAACCATTCATTAGAGACTAAGATCATATAAGCATCCAAATGGACCAAACTTACAGGTTAAGGGCATATTGATACTTCCAACTTTGATCACCTTTTGTTATCTAACTTGACCAAGTCTTGTAAAGGTGTTCCCTACCTTGATATAGGTGGCTAATGATCAACCCTATTAGGTGCTTCCAATCCCCAAGGGGAAGTGGCATTTCCAAGGTCAACCCCTCATTCAATAGGTATTAGTGTAAATGCATGGCAATGGAGGGGAGAAGGCTTCATGGCCAAGTTCCTTGGTCAAGGGAACCATTGATGGGGATCCACATCCTGAGTGTATAGATGTAATGGAGGGAGAAATCATGGAGGCATGAGTTACCCTGCTAAGCTTGCTTTTTCCACCACTCTAGTGTGCCTTTTACTTTTTCATAATAATGCTTTTATTTTGGGTGTATAGATCAAGGGTTAGAGCTTGCTCTTTATGATATAACATTTAATTTTACACCTTATGATGAGACATTTTATCACTCACCAAGGTTGGAAAATGGAAGGGTTCCTTTTAATGAAATGGAGCATCAAGTGCTCAGGAACCGGGTGATGGCCAATGAGGAGGGTAGAGCTCATGCTAGGATTTTTCCCATGTGCTAATTTATGTCCCGTCCATCTTTTGCATTTTGATTTTCTTTTTATTGTGACCATAATATGCTTTTCCATTTGTTTAGCCACATCAACCGCTAGGGCAACGTTTCCTAACCCTACTGAAGGATGTTGATGAGAGGGTGCCAAATCCCAATGAAGAAATGACAATGTAGACCTGAAGAATGGAAGTGGTATATAGGGTTTTGTAATGGGGCATGGAAAGTGTCAAACATGATGTAGGGGAAAATGAACACACTATATCAATCCGAGTTTTCCAAGCAATACCCTTCCTATAATCCTAAGGCCTAAAGGGAGGTTCCACTGGACTAGGGCTAATGATTAAACCCCTTTGTAAGGTGAGAGAACATATTTACAGTTAAGATTGATCAATCTTACAGATCACCCCTTTGCCATACTAAATACCTAAAACAAACAAGTACAAGAATTTGATTGAAAACTAATATACCTCTTGCACCCAACTTTGCCCTTATTTTGTTGCCTGGAAACCTTTTGTACTTGTTGACCAACTTTGGCCACATGCAACTTCATCGTTTCTTCATTGATTTGAAAATTTTCAATGTGTGTAAAAATTTCTGTTTTCCCACCCCGGTTTTCAGTTTCTCCTTATTTCTCCCATGTAGTTAAATGCCCTTTCCCATAACCATACATTCAACAAGCTGGAAAAAATAAATTTGCTGAAAACACAAATTCTGGAAATTTTACAGAAAGCTGGAAATTGCAGAAATAAAAATCAGCAGTAATAAATAGCCATTAAAACACATTAAAACACTGATATTTTTGGTCAACGTGACCCTGAAAAACCCCCTACAACTCTTGGGGAAAACTAGTTTGAGAGCTCTTCTTTATTTCTGAAAAATGTCTTTTTACAACAAGAAAATTTCAGCAAAAAATACAGCAAAATAGTTTTTTTTTTTTTTACCAAGCAAACTTATCCGTTTTCAGCCCAACAGACCACCTGGAAACTTCTCAGTTTTCAGCAAAAAAATCAGCCTTTTTTTTCTGTTTGTTCTTGCTGTTATTCTGCTTGTCTTTCTGCTGTTCTGATTTTGCTGAAGAGCTGCCTGGTATGTGTGCCAAACTGCTGCCTCTTTCTCCTTCTTGTCCAAAAATCTCCCTTGCTCTCTTGCTCTCCTTCTCCCAATCTGCTCATGAAAGAATGAATGATCTTTTTATCCTTTTCCTCCTTTATTATAACTCAAAGTGACTTTTGGGTGATCCAAGTGAATTTTGGGTGATCTCTAAATCCAATGGCTGAAATAGATTTAGATTAATGGCTGAGATTAAATGCACATTTAAATCTCACTTTCTATTTTTTAATTCACCCACTTTAATAAAGACCCACTTAGTCATTTATTTCCAAAGTCACTTTTCCTTTCTAATTTTTCATTGACTTTATAAAAGTCACTTTAAAATTAGACTTAGTAACTTTATCACTTAAAGTCACTTTTAAATTAGATTTTAACTTTATAAAAATTATAAAGTCACTTTAGGAGAAAAATTAAAATCTTTTGGAAACTTTTCCGTAGGCGAAAGATCAAAGCCTAAGGGAACCACCTGTCCTCCGGTACCAAATTTCAACATCTGTTAGTCATATGCATGACTTTGTGACTATGCGACTCTGCGACTTGCAAGGTCGCAAGGTTGCGCCGCATACTTACATCCTTCGACGTGACCACGCAACCCATGTGACTTTGTGACCCGCGAGTCACATGGTCACATTGGTCACAATAGTCGCACTCCTAACCCTCGCAACCCCCACACATGCGACTCTCTTATAAATAGGAGGTCACCTAGTCAAATTTGTCAAGACACTGTTAGTTGCATAGGAAGCTAGAAGCCCCTTCGACCTAAATTCGCGGGCGTGTCCGGCTCCAGTAAGTAACGATTCTCCCTCCTGTAATCATCATTTCCTTCCAAGTGTCATTGTATGCCCCTCCCGACCTCTGGTTTATCCCTCGCCCTAGGGTTTATCCTTTTACTTAGCGTTTCTCTCATTTCATGCTTGATAGTTTTCCCTAGCCTTTTTTGCATGCCTGCACCCAGAAAGTTTGTTTTGTCTTAAACCTGATCCCCTCACTTTTATCAGGAAGCCTAAAGTCCATCCAACTGAGTGTGACCCTAGCCTCCTAAAGCCATTTAGGGCCTTCTCTAAGCTTTTCTGAGCCATAGTTGCGCATCCCGCGGCCGCGATACCATTCCCCACGCGACTTCGCGACCTCCGACTGGTTGTGACTTGCGACCACCATCTGTTGTGTGACTTGCAACCATATGTCACGCATCGTGACCTATGATCTTAGTCGCTCAATCACATTCTTGAAATCTGCGACCATGCGACTTGCCTTCCCCACAACCTTTCTGTCACCGGCTAAGTCTCCTTTTTATTTTGCGGTTTCAATTGATTTTCATGCCATCTCTCTCATTGTGGGAATGTGTTTTTGACATTCCAAGTGACATCGAGCTTCAGTGCATACCCATTTCTTCTTTCGAAGATGAAATGGGTCACCCGACTACTAAAGCTGCTCAAGGCACCTCGGGAAGCGGGGCATGGGAAGCCAAATTAGAAGAACAACCACCTATCTTCAGAGACACTGCTTGCAACATAAGTAAAACCACCAAGATCTCCTGGTATACGATCTACAATGGATTTTCTATGAAGGATATTCCAGAAACACAGGAAGAATTCTAGGTATATATCAACATCAAGAAGTCAAAGTTACATAAAATAGCTGCACATCTACCAGTATTCTTGTGCACGGAAACCATCGAATGGATCTTGTAGTCTACATATACAGATGACTGGATGATCAGGGGTCATGACGGGGCACCCATTGCCACCATATCTTCAGCAGACATTAGAACATACTACAGATTTCCTGAGAAGCAACAGACTTTTAACACCAAGTGACTCGCCAGGTTCACAACCCCAATGAAGACATCTTGAGGGATTGGTGGCAAGACACTGCAAAATTCTGGGTCAAGACAGAACAGGCTTACAATATAGAGGAGCTATGCAAAGTATATCAGTTAATCGCTACGATGATGTGCCGGTTATATGGCAAGGCATACTGTAATGTCTTTTTTAGCACATGGGTTTCTCTCATGTATGTTGTTGCCACTCAAGGAACTATTTTTAATTTGGCAAGCATCTTGTCATCATCTTTGAGGACAAACATAGATGTTGCCCAGAGCCCACCCCTCGAGCAGCCTCCAGAATTTCATATATCATCATACATCCTTGATGTTGTTTGTTCGAGGTGCTACTTTGAGCATTGGAGTTGTAATTGGGACACATCAGTAGCCCAACCCATTCACTGCCACTGCAAAGTCTTCTGGGACACAACTTATAAAAGCATGTTGGATGTAATATCCGAAACATTTATTATCCCATTATACCAACCACTATTCAAGGAATAATCACCTTGGATGTCATAGAGAGCCATGAAGACCGTGGTCAAAGTAGCTCATTGGTTCCCCATTTATGAAGGAACAATTGTCAGAGTGTTTGGTACTCATAAAGCTCCTCACTCTTCCCAAGTTCATCATGGATAAGCCACTTCTGCGAGAGGTTTGTTACCAAATGACACAAGGTTTTTTGAAGGTTTTAAACAAAGGCAAGAAGAAACCATGGCCACCTTTTCCTCTCACTATTGGGGCGTATGTGGTAGAAAACTTCAAACAGGTAGAAGCAGAAGCCTAAGAGTTGGATGGGAGCCATTTCGTGACCTTGAATTACCGAACATATGATCTTGAGAAAGTCATAGCTGCGCATTGCAAGAAGGTGAAATTCAGTTTGTCTTATGTCCACACTAAGAAGGATCTTGAGGATTGGATTAGGAATTGGTATAACTCCATGAGGGAAATCAGCCCAGGTGAACAACAAGCCATAGAAGACAACTCCTCGATGATTCCCAGGAGGACGTAAGCCTTAGAGAAAGAGCTTCAACTGTGAAGAAACGACGACATGAAACACCAAAGGGAGCAGAGGAATTAGGGAAATGCAAAGGAAAAGAGGTTGAAGACCCCCTAAGTGACAACAAGGAAGAAGAAGTTATGCTCATACAAAGAAATTCCAAATTGGCAAGGAAGAAGCGAGAGCTCAAGAGGCAAAGAGAACTAGAAAGCAAAAAATCGTTGGACTATGATGACCAGAGCCAGAATGAGAAAACGAGAAAACAAGCAGAAGAGAAAAGGCAACAGGAATAAGACAAGAAAACACAAGATGAGATAGAGAGAAAATAGCAAGAAGATGAAAAAAGGCGGCAGGAAGAAGAAAAGAAAGCATATGATGAGATAGAGTAGAAAAAGCAAGAAGAAGCTAAAAAGCAGAAATAAGCAGAAGAAGCTGAAAATAGAAAACAAGAGGAGCACAAAAGATTAGAACAATAATTGAAGAGCATGGAGGAGGAACTAGAAAGCCAATGGAAACTAGAAGAAGGAGAAAAGAGGTAGCAGGAAGAAGAGCTTAGGATGAACAAGGAAAAGGAAACTAAGAAAAATGAACAAGGGGAGACAAGAAGAGCAGTCGATTTCGGCTCAGGACAAGGTGAGATCCCTCCTTTGGATGCACCTCCTGCTACTCCCCTCACTAGTGGACACCTTCCCCTCCAAGAGCTGGGCCTCTTAGAAGATCAAGATGAGGAGGTCTTAGATCTAACTTAAATCTCATTTGATGAAATAAACCTCAAAATTATACAGGAGAGGAAGAAATATTGCAGCAGGAACGTAGCTGACCCATTTTCAGTAACTACGACAATGGATATCGTGCCCAATATCATGACAAATCCACAAATGATTGCCTCCATCGGAACAACTTTCGTGGCTACCACAGAACACAACGTAGCCTAGATGAGTAAAGAAATTGTAGGCTTTCAAAATAGGCTATACGCATCCGAGCAAAGGGCCACCATTGTGGAATAGGAGAAGAAAAGGATGGAGGAGGAGAACGTGACACTTCGCTTATTACACACAAGCTTAGTAGAATTCCAAGCGGTAATCGCATCAGAAACATAGTTCCTGGGAGAGACTATGGTAGTAGTGTATGAAGAAATGGAAAAACTACACCACACTATAGCACCCATTGTGGACATTCAGACTCACTCAAAAGTGAGGGTTTCCATGCTTAAAGAGGCCATGACCGCTTTGGATAGAATACACGAATAGTTTGAAAAGTACCTTGAAGCCCCGACAGTGGTTCCTAGGAAAGATTGGATCGCTATGCAAAATACTAGGGTCCAACTTCGTATCAAAGTTTAGTCTAGAGAAAAATTAGCCAAAGATGCGGAGAGGTTGCTGGCCTCCTATAGACAATTGTTTAGTAGTTTGAAATCAATGATCCAACTACATGGGGCCCCCTCTATAGGAGATATTGGACAGGTGAAAAATTATGAGGAGATCAACAATGAAGTACATGAATTTGTAGAGACATATGGACAAGTAACCCGTATGTGAGATATGTCGATCACAAGAGAAAATATCAAGCGTTACGTAGTAGAACTAGTGAGGCTCTACACCAAGTTAGGTACCTTGAATAATCATGTGCATGCCAAACGAAACACCCTCCTCCTAGGTGCACTTGAGTGCTTACATCAACATGATGAAGGCCAATGACAAATCTCTCCTATTGCGGCATAATACAACATATGGTGCACTTATTTGACAGGAAAGCTTGGGCTCAACATTCTGGAGCATGCCATAAGTAGATTAGTTAATTAGGTCGATAGTCATTTTTGTGACATTGTGTACTATAGTAGCACATAATTCCCTATGAATGTGAAAGGTCACATAGAATGCCAAGAGTCATCTGGTAGATGAAAGGTCATGAGGTAGCCCAAGAGTCAAGGGTAGACCAAGGGTCAATTTTATCCTATAAATGTAACCTCATGCCTCACTTGTAAGGGCCTTTTTGCGGAGGAATATTGATGTCCTTCTAATTAATACAAGAGTTAATTGTACATCTTCACTATTGGATTATTCAAAATTCTATGTGCTTGTGCCATGAGTATTTTCCTCACTTGATGGATTGAACGTCCCTGAAAAACTATTTGATGTGCCGTCTCATCACATGTTGTTTCATACTTCAAATATGGTTTTGCTACGTATGAATGGTATTTGGCTTACTAACTCTTTTGTTCTCATCATAAGTTTCATGGAATGCCTTGTCACCACTAAGAAGCCTTGTAATAACTTTTTCAAACCTTCAAATTTTTTATGTTTTCTTTTAAACCTTCTGTTGATGGTTCTGGACCCACCAACATTCATGGGATCTCCCCGATATGAATTCCCAACTAGACCTCACACTATTTGGAATATAAGTCCCAACATTTGGGTGATAATGATCTGCCTTAGTTTCAAATATGCATATAGTGGTGCACAGTGACTTTGGTGAGAACAAGCGCATGACTCTGAGGATATTTAAGTGCGATGCATGAATAGTTCCAACACACGAAGGGAAAAAGAGAGTGAGTCCCTTAGAAGCCTGTTATAGTATGCAAATTAAAAGGAACACATGAGCATAATGACATCACGAGCTAACATGTGGAATACTCCACAAGTTAAGGTGATGAGTTAATACAACAACATGCATTCAAAAAAATTCATACAAATGCAAATGAAATAGTTCAAAAGCATGAGAGTAAGTTAAATAACATACATTGCAAATACAAAAAGAATAGTGCTACTATATTCAAAACATATGCATGAAAGCGTGCCGACTTTGAGTTTTATTAATAGTGAAAGTTCCAATCATGCATACACCATTGATGGCCACTATTAGCTCTGCCATATAACATTGATTTTCTAAAGTTGGAAGCACATTTTTTCCATGGTCATGCTCAAAAAAGGCTTATAGTGGTTGCCCTCACCTTCTCCTCTACCTCTCTCACCCCCCTTTGGTTTTTATTTCTCGTGCTTTTTTGTTGTAAACCATATTAAAGCCCTTTTTAAGCCCCCGGGCATTAATACATAAAACCTTATAAAACCCGCACCCACACGCCCACGTGCCTCCATAAAGCTTCATCGTAACCCCAGCCATTGATCTCCGACACCCTGATCTAACGGCTCCTGTCGCAGAAACTCGCGCAACCGTTCCCTTGCCGTCTGATCATCTCTGCCACGATCGGACGACAGTCGCTTTCCTCGCACTTTCAAAATGCAAGGACGATAACGCGTGATGGAAAGTGGTTTTGTTATTTCCCCGCTACCACACGTCACCCTTTGATTCAGATCACGCGCCATTGTACTTTTACCACCATAAGCCCTGAAGCGGTGCGATCAATACCACCTGCCGCCGAAACCGCCGTTCCCACTCGTTAACTCCCGCGCGTCTCCTTCGCCCAACGACCATTGGATATGTTCGCCCGAGATCTAATGGCCTGCGTTCACTCCGCTTCCATGTCTCCTGGTACTCCCTGCCAAGCCATACCCGCCGTCCATCTACTCAATCCGATGGCCCATCTTGTTCCTCTATCCAGTTCGTCCACCTGCCATGTAGTACGCGAACTTTGATTGTTCCGTGCTCCCAAAGGACGAAGATAACCAGTCTTCGGTACTGATTGCAGTAGTTCCTCAACAAGTACATTCAAGGGACAGTAGGGCCGAGTAGGAAAAATATAGAGCTCGATCAAGCAAGTGTATTTAACAGTTATGGGACTCCATTCCACATGACACTCCACCTGCCTGTGAGGATAGCAGAGCACCTGAGAAGATCGAATTTATTCATTAAAGTAGGCAAATTGCACCAGAGACTCCATCAGGCAGTTAAAGCGGTTGGTGGTCAATTATGACCCCTCCATACCTAGAATGGCTGAGTGCCTTTGTAATTCAAACTCTATATATACCCAGAAACAAGATGTAATCAGGGTTGATGGTTGTTGTTTTGATCTAAAGTTCAGCTTCTGGAGACAGTAACTACTTTGATACTTGTAGCGTCTTGTCTTCATTTTTAGCTAATACAAGCTTCTTTTGTTATTAGTTGCTCACTTTCCATTCTTATTCTGTTCTAGGCTGTGCATGTTATGCAGTTTTCCTAAACTCTTGATGTTTAGCATTAGAGGAGTTGTCATCCTACCTTTGTGTTAGAATCTTGTATGTATCAGTGAATGTGTTATTTGGGTTTCTTTTCACTTAATGCCAGAGATCTGTCACATTGTCTGTGCATTAGGGAGTTATATTTGCAGACCTCTTTACTGGTTGTAGCCAGCCATCACAAGGTCTTGTGCATCTGCTGGTGTGGTCAGTATTCTCCATATTCACCTAATCCTTAAACTGTGAGTAATTTGTGGTCTAAAGCCTTGTAGTCTGGGGGTGTTCATGCATGTCTGGAGTCAAGCAAAGTAGGAGTGTTTATCTGGCTTGAACAAGCATCATTCCTTCCATTCATCCATCTGCAACATTAAGTTGAATTAGTAGTGTCCCAAGCATCTCCGAGCTACAACCTAGGAGAGTTTCTTGGGGTGATAACAGCCACTAACCCCAATAGTGAAATATTAAAGCCAACAACACTTGCTCCTCCAAAGAAGTATACTCCCTCTACACTATGGAGAAGCCAAGGCTCTCACAAAACTCCCAAGCTCTTCCCAAGTCTAAGCCTAGCCAAAAAATTGGCTCCCAAAAGCCCCTTACATGAATTACAAGGTTCTATTTATAACACGGGGGTGGACGACCCTTCAACTCCACTTTGTGACCTTTGGACTACCCTCATGACTCTTCAACTTCTTTCAAATGACTCATTACATCACATCATGACTCTTCACATTTCAATACTGAGACTTGGAACTTCACTTACAAAAATAATTACAAATAATATTACAATTTACACTTATACCCATATAAGACAAAATAGGGTAGAGACAAATTAACAACCTAATAAGACAAAACAATATGATGTTTGAGTTTGGGGAAACTATAGCTCAACAACTTCCACTTGATGCTTCTCGGTCACATATTGGTTCCATTCTTGGTACTATACAATGACATCCCCAAACTATGTGATGATGTTGGTATGGAAGCAGACTCTAGCCCCCATAACATCTAGGTATAGTGACTTGGAACCAGTTTCAACTCCCCCCTTGAAGCATGCACAAAATTCTTCTAACTTGGATAGGACCAACGATGTAGTTTTGCATGTTCAATTTGCTCAACTCCAAATCTTTCTTGGTGGCAATTTGTCTATACTACTACAAGTACTCTTCGATCTCTTGCCGGACCTGGTTCCTGGGTTTGGCTTTGGTGAACGAGCCAACTGATGGGATATTGTGTGCTTTCACCAATACATCCAAACTATTGTATAACAGTACATACGAGGCCTGAATGTTACCAATAAAAGGGGCAAGATGATTTTTGTTCTGAATCAACATTCAAACTCTCTCTTTCTTCAACTCTTCATGTGGCTTCATTTTCTTCCCAATTTAAGTAGTACCCCTTTGTATTGCATTGTCCATTCTTGCACATAAGTAATGGCAGCTTGTACATTCCGTAGAGTTTTAAAAAAATATTTTCTCTACTGCTGTAGGTCATGTAAACAAATAAATTCTTTATGCATGGTCACAAAATGCTCATAGAGGTTCCACATGGTTTCTCCAACTGTTGATACTTCAACAAGTATTGCTTCTCTCATCTCCTCCAAGTAGACCTATGCTAAAACTGCATTTTGTGCTACTGCATGGAGTTGCTCTACCTCTTGCCTAGAAAAATATAAGTTATGTGCCAATTTCTTATTCTTGGCCACCAAATACTGAATGTTTGATCTTATTGCACCTACAAAGGCCAAGTTGGATTTGACAATGACATTTGGATTCTTCTTGGTGTCAGCCACTATTATCGTTTCTATAATGAATGTAGGTGATGCGTGATCATTCATAAAATTATTTCTCTATGATTTTACAATATTCTTTTGGAACTCATCATACGATATATTGTACAATTCCATTACCAGATCACCATCAAGAGGAACAACATCCCCTTCCTTGCTCGGAGCTAGCTTTACTGCTAGAGGTGATGTAGACTGAACGGTGACCTATGGTGTGCTCGAAATCAGGTTGAAATCTTCATTCTGTGGCTCCTGTTCCAACTCCATGTATGTAAATTCAATCAAGTCTTCAATCTACTAAGAAAGTTCCTGATCCTACATCTCCTCGCTCTCCTCTTCAACTACTGGCTGGTTCTGTTGCTACTGTTCAACATCTATTGGTGCTATTTATTTTAATATGGCACCTTGTCTTTCTTGTTATTCCTGCTTCTTCTTCTCTTCTTGCTCTTTCCTCCTCTACTCTTTTTCTTCCTTCAGTTTCTATTTTTCTTCCTGCAACTTCAGTTCTGCTTCCTACAACCTCTTATTTTATCTCTTCCTCTGCTCCACTCTCTATATCCTCTTCTTCCTCTTCGCTTCTACTGATAAATATTCTTTCACAAGAATCATATATGCTTTCATCTTGTAGCTTTGTTCTCCCCCTATACTTTCAACAATCTTTCTATTTCCCTTATCCTGCATGGGGTTGTTGCTTTCTTTTGATGCTTCTTTTGGAGTTGTTTCCTTCTGCGCAATCGCCTATGAAGTCCATCCTAAATTGATTGGCTTGCGGGGTTTGGAGGCATTGTAGCAATTCATCCATGGTTCCTCCTTTTCCCAATGAAACTCCCCACTAAGCCACTCAAAGTGAATTCTTACATAATGGTATCTATAAATACGATGAAGATCATACAGATTAAAGTCTTGAGTATCGAATGCAAACTTCATTGTCTCCTTTCCCTTGATATCTATGAATTTCAAGTTCTTTATCTCATATAATCCAATTTTCAAAGGAAGAGTGTGCCAAGGACCTTTCTTCTTCTTGTCCAAAGCCATTGACGACCCTGTGGATTATATGACACTTCTTGCATGAAAAGCTTGTCATTGGCAGAACTTGGAAAAACATGTGGCGACTTCTCATCGTTGAACATAGTGTGTCATGCGGAAAGAGTTAATCTTGTGGATAAAACCAACCTCCCTAGAAGCCTAAGACTTTCTAGTGACAAACAAGACAATTAAGAGCAATCCTTCTCTAAACATGCATTTACCATACAAGAAATCAAGTGTTTAGATCCTACCTGTAGTCCAACGCTGTTGTAGTAGTCCAGCCTCGTCGATCCGGATGATCTCCTCCTTCACTTCGAAACCTGCATTCACTAACAATCAAACGATTAAATAGCACCTGAATATCTCATAAAATAAAACATATTCAACATACAGACCAAGGAGTATATGAAACAACTCATTAATAACAAATTGTTGAGAAGAATGGACTTATTTGTATTAATAGGAAACAAAAGAAACCATTACAACCTGAGCCTTGGTATTGTGCAGGTCCCTCCCAGGGTCCAGCAAGAGTTCTCCTTTACTTTGATAAGCTCACCCACTTCCAAATGAAACAAGAAAGGATGGGAATCTCTCCTCACAAGCTTCTACAAGGAAGTCATAATTCCAACAGCATCTACCCTTAGGAATATTCAGCGTTCAACCTCCCTCCCTTCTGGCCCAATGTCTGTATTTATAGTGCTCTAGAGGAAGTTAATCAGGTCCACCATCAATGGGATAAGCCCCTCTTTGGATGGGATAGCTCCCTCTTGATGGGATAAGTTCCTCTTTCATAGGGATACATGAACCATCTGGAGGCGCTCAATACACGTCAAACAAACTTCTAGAATGCTCTAGAAATTACCACAAGTAACTTTTTTAAGATGAAACTCGCGCCTTTTGACCTTTACAGGAGTACGCACCCATCCCTTTACATACAGAGCATACAAGTACGCAGGTATTGTGAACTTGGATTGCGTACACGCAGATAAGGTTGAGAGAAACTACGTACCCAGAGATAAATAGATTTGTTAAAGACTTTCTCTCTTTCTTGGAGTTTGACATGGAGAGCAGAGGTATGAGGCTTGCCAAGGAGGATAGTATGACTATTGATGGAGCCATACTAACTGCAAATAGTCATGGTGAAAAATTTTAGTGTAACACAGTGCCACCTAGTGAGGCAAACCAATCTGCAATCTCTACTATTTCCTCCATTGCTCCTCGTGACATGCAAGGCGGTTCTTCTTTAAAGATGAGCTTGTAAAGTAGGATGATGAAATGGTCAACTAGCTATTCCATTACTCCTCGATGACTGCAATTTGAAAATAGTTTGCAATAGATATGCACAACAGTTTCTCATGGTCTCCATGTCTAGTTCATGCCAGGAAACTGATTCTTTCCACAGATTTCATCTAGCAAATATCAAGACATACAAAACCTTACTTAATCATTTTTAGGAGGATTGCAGGCTTGCGCTACATGGGCTCTCAATTGTCAAGCCAACATATCTAACCAGTTGAACAACTTCCCCTTGCCCACAACCTGGTTCAATAAAAATTCCCACCCTTTAGGAAAGGTCTCTGTGCTCTGCTGACCATGGATCCTGTAAGGTGAGATAACTCTTATATCCTGAGAGACTTTATCTTGTATAAATGGGTGGGTGTCTATCGAAACTTCGAAAAATCTTTCACCCAGCCTTTAACAATATCTCTTGTGTTCACATAACTGTTGGTGGCAGAGAAATATGATTCCATGAGCTTCACTAGCTCGGGAAAATGATATATGCACTGATAATATTCTACCAGAAAGGTAGAAAGATTCTGTCCACTTGAATTGTTCAATTTCATGGTCTTATTATCAATGTGTGAAACAATCCAGCTGATGACATCTGCACATGTTAAGGTTGGATATCTGCATGCAACCCTGTATAGTCCTAATTTCCAGACACAGATAAACCTGTTGGTCCTCTAGATCTGTCTAAAATCTCTTTTCTGAAAGAGATTCATTAACTTTCTACCATGTTATTGTTCTATCACTTTCTATAAATAGTTGAGTGTCCACATACACTAGCAATTCTACTGGTGTTTTCTCAACTTCTTCCAGAATGCTACTTTCAATGGTCTCTTTTGAAGCAACACTCTTTGGTTACATGGTACAAATGACTACTGGAGAGAAGTGCTCAGAAATTGTAGTACCTGTGGGACTAAAATGACACATGGAAAGCAAAAAATTAGCCTTTTTCAAATCTAACTCTACAACATGATCAGGAAGAAAACCGAGCAACTATGAGAGGGATTGCATAGTTTTCCTCAACAGGTAAGATAAACTGACTATGGGAACTACGCATTGTGCAGTCCCAACAGCCAAGGGTGCAGCCTAAGGCTTGAGACTGCGGAATGTGCAATTCAGCCTGGGAAATTGAGAGGCCAAGCTCTCGGCTTGAAACTTACGATTGCATAGTGCCCAACTAGGCAAGGCAAAATTTGGTCAGGGAAAGTGTATATCTGCCGGTTGGAAGTGTGAAAAATGATAAAAAATAAGTGATGATGTGAGGTAGAGTGATAAAATGAATAAGTATGAATGAATCAATGTAGATAAAGTGCATAAAATAAAAAAACAAATGGAAAATCAAGTATGTGAGCAGAGTCATCGCAACGACGACCGCCGGTGCAAAAAAAAGAAAATCTATGCGACACTTATGAAAGGAAAACGACAAATTAGAACAACACTTATACAAGCTAAAATAAATTGAAACACCAACAACCATGAAGAGAAATAAGAAAAACAAAATTCACACATGTAAAACGACAAAAAGCGACAGAAAATGAGGCAAAATATGATAAAAGTGAAACTCACCTAGGAAAGTGGTGACGACCATACCGAATGTTCCTTGATCTCCTCGGGAGTGCTAAAGATCCAAGGTTGAATGTGAAAATCAGCTCTAGAGGTGTCGAATAAATAGATTTAAGCGAATTAGGGTTTATGATGCAGATGCCTAAAATCAAGGAAAAGGTGACACTTGGCGAAAGCTTCTAAAATAACGAGTATGTCTCCTTCGGGATACTAATAATGGATCCTTATTTTTTAGGATGTTTTTTTTTCATTTTAGTTTTTTTTTTATTTTTTTTTTTATTTTTCAGGGAAACTTGCCATGCACGTTGTTGGGAAATATTGTGCAATTATGGGGAACTTGGCAACTTTCTGGATTAGTACACTGCATAATTTTTGAGCTCAATGAGTGATTGCGTAGTTTCTAGTCTCATTGCTGGGCCACCTTCCATGACTGCACAATTTCTGAGTTCAAGGATGACTGCTCCAGGTGGATCTTCAGAAAAGTACTAGTGGCATGGTAAAAGGCTTAAAACTCAAAGTGGCAAGATTTGGATAAACTTTTAATTGGATCATTGTGCTCATCACCCTGATTCCAACGGTGTGAACGACACTCAAATCCGAGTTCAAATGAAAATGTTAGGCCAAGTCAAAGTTCAAGTTTGACTTATTCAGGTGGCAAGAGGAGATGACATGGCAAAGGTCCCAAAGAATGGGGAAGTTCCAAGTGGCAAGCTACCATTGGGTCTTGCATATTGCATATCGGGGAAAAGTAGAGGTTGTGGGTTAAGAATCTCCCACCAGCAGTGCTAATTTACGATTTGCGATATCACATATCGCAAATCGGAGATTGATGAGTATTAAAGAATTAGCCCCGACAAAACCCGGTTGCAATGTGATTTTATCGCATATTACAATCATAGAAAAGGGTTGGTGTTTGTGAAGCGGTCTAACAATAATCATCGATTGAGATTTGTGATAGGGCTGCCAAACACAATATTTTTATATGATGCATTATATATCCCCATCGGTTCCACTATCACCATATTGTTTGGGTTGGTGCGCTAATGGTTCAAGCACCGATTTCAATTTTCGATGGGGACTGCGAGATGCAATATGTTATATGTTGTGTTTTATAAGTCCAACAGATCCGTGTATTGCAAAGTCCCTGTTATTTTGGCTTTGGACTGTCCACTAATAGTTGGAAACACTGATAGACATGTCACTGAGCCTTATGCGTAGTTGAATGGGTTTTCCATGTTTGAATGGGGTTTCACCATTATTGTAAAGTTGTTGTCGTGTTTCATTCCGACTCGATCCCACATGCTTAAATTGGTTTCTTATGGTAAAACTGCCCAAGTTTTGAGGGATTGCCACCTTGCTTTATATATGACTATTTATGTTGGGAAAGGGTAGAGAGGACTGGTTGAATAACTTAGAATCTATTGAACACAACAGACCCTGACCTTGGCAGTAGGCCAAAACCTCACCTTGAGTAGCAGGGAAGTTCGAAGAAGGTGCATAAGGCTCGATTATCCAAATTTGGAGTTTGGATAAGCGTTTTTGCACTATTTTTCGCCAGGAGTTCAGTGGTACTGTCTGTTTTTGAAGTTGGTCTCTCTATTCTTTGTCCATCTTCTAGCTTGGAGGTATAAGGGTTGTAATTAAATGTTGCTTGTACTTTTATCTCTTTTTATGCCACTAATTGCAAGAAGGTGTCACAACTATTGAGTAGGGCCTAGAGACATAGTCCAAATTGAACGAACTCCGTAATCAAATCATTGTGTCATGTTTTTGTGTTATTCTTATTATTTTGACATTATTTATGTGCTTTTAATCTCCATGGTTAATTAGCTGTGTTATATGTAATTCCAATGAATATGTAAGCAAAAGATCTTGGATCAAGCTTGGTATTAGAGCAGGTCTTTGTAGATGAAAATTGCATGAGTATATGCTAACTCGGAACAAGTTGCAAAAAGGAGAAGGAACACTTAAGTCATTTGATCATGAAGCAGGATGTGCACAACGAAGGAGAAACAATAGATCAAGGAAGATGAGGTGAAAGTATAGTTAGCATTTCTTCGGCTGAGCGACACTACTCTCATTTGGTGGGAGAGAAAGTTATAGAAGGGCAGCATGAAGTCAAGTAACCTTCTATCTTCTTCGTCTAGTTTTATTTCTACATTGAAAGACAAATTCTACCCTCTGGGTTATAAACAAAAAGAAGTTATGGAATAGAAATATCTAAGGCAAGTTAAGGGCCAGAATGTGCAAAGCTTCACTGAAGAATTTCAGAATCCAACACTGAATCTAGGAATCTCATTAGATTCGCCCGAGACTGTAACTGAGTATGTAGGTGTGCTACATAGTTACATAAGACACTCATTATTACTATTCGAGCCTACTAAAATTGACGTGGCCAACATAAAGGTGATTCATCTTGAAAGCCAAGGTAAGAATGACGGAGATGATCAAGCCAAGAAGACACCATTCAAACCTTAACATGGAAAATTCCAGAAGAAAAGAAAAGGGAATGATAAGAAGAATGTTGTAGCCAAGAAAGGGGATGGAGAAACACCGTCTTGCACTCATTTCAAGAAACATGGTCACGACGAGGACCACAATTGGAAGTTGCATCTAGAGCTGAGACCAAAGAGATTCAGCAGAGAAGGGAAGCATAAGACAATGGTAATAACACATGACCTTGGATCAGATTTCGACGATGAGACATTGATCACAGTCGTTGGTGCAAGAGGTACTCTTTGTGTCAATGAAATTTCTGATTCGATTGCAAGTACTAGTTATTTGAATGAACCTGTAAGTACTGAGTGAAAGAGAATCGAGTTATTCCACTTTAGAGTTGTCATAAAACATACAAATATGGAAACTTTGTTTGATTCAGGTTCCCAAGCAAACTTAATCTCAGATTCCTTAGTGAAAAAGTTAGGCCTTGAAACTAAGCCTCATCCGAGTCCATACTCACTTGGTTGGGTAAGTGCTAAAGCTAAATTTCAAGTCACCAAGCAGTGTAGGGCCAAATTTGTTATTGCTTCTAAATTAGTTGATGAGGCAAAGTTAGATGTAGTGCCTTTGGACTTCTGTGGAATTATCTTGGGAAGCCCATATCTATATGATATAAAGGCAATTTTCTTTCGACATGAAAAAAATACTACCTCACAAAGGATGGGGTAGAATACATAGTCATAGCTCATCATACGAAAGTTTGTGCTAGCCTTGTAAGCGCAAGACAAATTAAACGACTAGCTAATTCCAACAAGGGGTGCATGCTCATGATAGTGAGAGAGAAAGAGGTTGGGACGGTTGACGCTTTCAAAGGTTTTAACCCTAATCATAAGAAAGAATTGTTTGAAATTATTTATGACTATGATGGATTGTTTCAGGAGCCAAGAATATTTCCCCCAAAACAAGAAATCCAACATGAGATCCATTTATAACAAGATGCTCCTTACCGAATGTTGGCATGCATAGGATGGCTTCTATCGAGATGGAGGAGATCAAGAAATAGGTGCATGAACTGTTAAATTAGGGATTCATCTGACTGAGTTATTCTCCTTGTAGCTCATCGATCGTGTTGGTGCCAAAGAAAGACGACACATGGAGAATGTGAATAGATTACAGGGCACTAAACAAGATTACGATGAAGAATCGATAACCTCTCCCTCACATTGATGAATTGTTAGATCAGATGAAAAAAGTTGTTTATTTTACAAAGATGGATTTACGTAGTGGATATCACCAGGTTAGAATTGTAGAACAAGACATTTGGAAGACTACATTCAAAACCAAAAAGGGGTTGTTTGAATGGATGGTGATGCCATTTAGATTGTGCAACGCTCCAACCACGTTTATGAGGGTAATGAATGATTTATTTAGGCCTTTTCTTGATCGTTTTGTTCTTGTAAATCTGGAAGATATTATTGTGTATAGTAGGAAATGGGATGAACATATGTGTCATATAAAGAAAGTGCTTGATGTTCTGAAAAATGGAAAACTTTATTTCAAACTGTCAAAGTGTGAGCTTGGGAAGACTTCTTTGATTTATTTAGGCCAAATTATCGGCAATGGACAATTGAGGATAGATCCCTCTAAAGTGGAGGCGATTATGAATTGGCTTGAGCCCACAAATGTTACAGAGGTCTAAAGTTTTCTGGGCATGATACAATATTTGAGAAGGTACATTGCGAACTTCTCCATTATCGCAACCCCCTTGCACACCTTGACTAGTGTGAAGCAGGCCTTTCAGTGGGGAGGAAAAAACAAAAATCCTTCGACACGCTAAGAGAGAATATCAACACAACACCAATGCTAACCTTACCAGACCTTCAACAACATTTTGAAATTGAAATAGATGCCAACGGATATGCCATGGGTGTTGTATTGATGTAGAAAAGAAAGTATGTATGTTACCATTCAGAGACTTTCTCCCAGGTTGTGAACTATCCCACATATGACAGGGAGTAGTACGCCTTGGTCCAGAGTGTAAAGAAGTGGAAACACTGTTGGAAATACTAAGGGGTGGGTGAATCAATATTTCTTAGCAATTAACACTTTTTAATCCTTTTCATATCATTAGTTAATCTTCAGTTATTATCATTGTTCTTCTTTAGGTAATCATAAACAATCATAAACATTAGACAACACCATACAACAAGGCAGAAAGATAAAACAAAGGACGTAAATATTGCTAGGTGGAAAACCCCCTCCGAGTCAAAAACCACTGAACGCTTCTTTAGTAATTGTCTTCTCCCTCTTAAAAGAAAATTGATTACATCAATATTTTAGTACAAATGAGGCAGGTGTCAACCCCCTAATTCATAGGCTATAACCTGTAGGATGCTACTAGACCCTAATATCCTATTGTAACTAGAAGGACACCCCAACGCTCTATAGACCAAGCCATAACTTGATGAGTGCCCCAACTCTCTATTTACCCAATTGCTATCAGAAAGGATGCTCCATTGCCTTGTTAGTTTATCAAACATAATTGAATGGACGCCACAACGCCCTGTGCAAGCCACAACTTTCCCTAGCACCACCCTGCCATCCTGAAGTGTTCTCAGGCCACAACCTGAAGGTGACTCCAATCTCTTGCCTTGCACCACCCTGCCACCTTGAAGAGTCAAAAGACCACTTTTCACAATTTTCACACTGGATCCCCCCGTGCTCTAAATCAATATAAGAATGCTATAATGAAGATGATGCATATCTTGTCAAATCCTGGTAGCCAATGACCACTGTACAATCCTACTCAAGCTGACCACTACACAATGATACACATCAAGGCCTCACTGCTAATGCTGCCAAGTCAACTAACCATTGCACAAGCTAACCAGTATACAACTTGTCATCACTGATCACTGCCACTGCTCAATTGCACATCACTGTCACTGCTCAACTACACATGAATAGATGAGAAATCACAAACTCAAAAACTATGTACCAACTTCACGTCACTATATTGCATTGCTTATGAATGAATAAGCATCAAATCTCATATGCAGGCAACCCACATCACTATACGAAACTTCTTGTACCATCCACTAAAGTGTGATGATGGCTCAAACAAAGGTTTCTCGGGTCATCCCTATGACATGCTCATAATGATCTCAAAATTTGTCCACAGAGAAGTACCAACATATGTCTAAACAATTTTGCCCTTGTACCATTTCAATACGATGTTACAGACAAGTTATTTATGATTGTCAAGTGTCTTGTCAATTAACAAGTTTACAAGTCAATGTCAAAATAATATGCTTCTTATATTGAATTCTAGATGTCTCCAATTTGTTTTATATCCAAATTTACCCAAGTGTTGCTCTAATCACATGCAACCCTTTTCTTCAATGAAACCCTAGGACATAACACCTTAGGATAAAACTCTAGACCGTAGGACCAAAATAAACCCTTGCACTACTTGAACAATTTCAATGTCCAATTAATTGATAACTTCACCAATACTTAATGTATGTCAAGTGTCAATTATGAGGATTATGTCAAACTACAGGTTATTAAGGGAACCATGGTCACAATAGTTAGATTACTTAGGTTTTTCATTCAACACGTTTAATATCTTAACAAGGTAAGTGGACCACTATTTACTAACTTCAAAGTTTAGTTCACTAAAGTCAATATAGAATAAAGGTTATTGATGAACAAGTGTCACAGTCAATCTGTCAATGTATCATTCTTAGTCAAATATGATATCTTAGTCAAGTATAGTCAAATGTCGAGGACATATCACTATAGGGTGGATAGGTTCACTATGTATGTGCATTGTTGTCCACAAATTTGATGCACAAATCACTATCAATGTAATCTGAAATGTCAATTCATGGTTAAGTTTATCATTGGAAGGTCACATAAAATAAGTGCTATGTTATTTGTGTTACTAAATGTCACTTACAAGCCCATATATATATATATATATACACACCACAGTTATCTCTGTGTCTTTGTCATGTTAAGAGTGTTATATCATTTATTAGTTTGTAAGATCACATAAAGTATGTCACTATTTGAATTGAGGCTTCTGTGATTTACGCCAAAGTTATTCTTTCAAGTATGTCACTATGTTTTGGTTCACAATTGCATTGATAGTTTTTTCAATAAGATGTTGAATGAATCATTGGCTTAGTGCATGATGCTTAAAGTTACTCACAGATACATGATGAGATTACTGCCACTGTCTTATAGTGAAATTCAATGTCATATATTGACAATTGCCGATGGAGATTGTGCTGATATATGAAGTGATTAAGATTCACTGTTCAAGGAAAAATTATAATCAATTTAGGTTTAGATTATCCCTTATCTCAAACATTTCTAGCTTCTCTACAGTGATATTATATATCATTGTACTAGGTCTGAACCTAAAGTCTTAAACAATGCCCTAGAATGAGCCCCAACCAAACCAAAAAAACAATGCCTTGAGACAAGCCCTAAAAAGCCTCAAACTAGTCTATAATAAGATCTCTAAAACAAGACAACAAATATTTATCTTTAATAATTATTATCTTATTACTTAAATAATTTCCTTTATTCATAAGCAAACCATTTAGATGTTAGATATGTTTTTGAAGGCATTAGGTCTATTTTAATAGTGTTTTAGAGAAGGATTTATTAAGTGAACATCAGATGAGAATAGGGCCTTAAATGTTTTTATTTTTATTTTTATTTTTTATTAATGTTCTCTTAATAAAATACTTTGATTAATTACCTTTATTTCTAAGAAAAACCCTCTTACCCATTGTAGTGAAGCAATAGTTCATATATATGTCCTATGCTTGAGTGATCGCTTCACTTAAGGTATGTTTTCCACAACAAATGACAAATATCCTTCATGCCTAATTTGAATGCCCACAACCAAAGAAAATAGGCCAAGTCACCACCCCTTGGGGTTTTTGACCAGGAAGTAGGGTCTCTGACTTCAAATTCATTTTCCTCTCAAACTAGGAGGACTTACGTGGCATACCACATACCATCTAAAACATATTTCCGAGGAGAATCCAATGAAGTGGATCTCCAACCCAAACTCAATGATTTGACCTACTAAAAATGCTCAACTAAGTCAGGGTACATCCTTAGTCTAGGGAACCCAAACCCTAGGACCTGAGTTTTTAACCATCCAAAAGTATAACTTCCATCTTGATGTAATCCAACAATTACTAAGCAGTGTTCATTAACCATTTCAAATGAATGACTGGTGTTTTTGGTCAATGCATTAAAAACCCAATAAACTCCATGGGTTGACATCAATGACAACACCATCCAACAATCTCCCCCAACAAACACTACCTAGTCAGCAAGGAAACTATCATCCGTAAAGATCACCAACCCTTGTAGTACCTTCAGTTGCAGACCAAGCTTCAACAAGCCTATCATTTTAGATGGATGGGATTCCTCCAACAGTTTCATTTGGTAATAAGATACAAGAAGGGAACCAACAAAAAAGTAGGAGATATGCTTTCTTGACTTGCTATTTTTGCATTTGTAGTTTTGAAAAATGTTTCTTTATCGTTAGAAAGTTATGCTGAACAGTATGCTAACGATAGTGATTTTAAAGAAATCTATGCAAAACTGACTTGTGGATCACAGGTGGACAATTATTACTTGTAGGGAAAACTATTGTACCACCTTGACAAATTATGCATACCCATTGATAGAAGGGTTCATGTAATCCGAGAGGCTCATACCTCTCTGGTGTCTGGTTATTTTGGAATTGAGAAAACTTTATGTAATTTACAGAGGTTTTGTTTTTGGCCTCAAGAGAAACATTGTGACTCGCTTTGTAAAGGGTTGTGTGTTGTGTTCTGTTTCAAAGCCCTCTAATAGAAAACTTGGGCTCTACACACCACTCCTTATTTCTAGTCGACCATGGGAAAATCTGTCCATGGAATTTGTAGTTGGTTTGCATATGTCTAGGAAAGGTCATGACTATTTGTATGTCGTTGTGGATCTATTTAGTAAAATGTGTATTTTAATGCCTTGTAAAAAGTAGGTCACTGCTGACCAAAATTTTTATCTTTTCTTTCAGCATGTTTGGGTCCATTTTGGGTTGCCCACATCTATTGTGTTAGATCGAGACTCTCGCTTTCTTGGGGAGTTTTGGACCAACTTGTGGAGAATGATGGACACTAATCTGAAAAGAAGTATGACATTTCATCCACAGACCTATGGGTAGACAAAGTTTGTCAACCACATCGTGGTATAATTGTTACAAGGCTATTGTTGAAAGCATCCCAAGTTGTGGGATGACCAACTTCCTTATGTACGTCATGCATACAATTGAGCATCACCTTCATCTACACAAAGCTCATCATTTGAGACATGTTTTAGATATCTACCAAGAGATCCCTTGGACATGGTCTTTGGGAAAGAGGAGGATGGCAATGGACGAGATGATAGGGACAAAGAACGTAGTATTATTAAGAAGATATAGGTGATTCATCAGGAAGTACATGAGCAGTTGGAGAAGAGTCAAGCTCGGTATAAAGCTCGATATGATAAGCACCAAGTTGACCATCAATTTCAATTTGGGGACGAGGTATGGCTCCACATCAACAAGGATAGAATGAAGGGAGAAGGGAAGAAGTTGAGACCTATTTGATATGGTCCCTTCACCATATTGGCAAAGATTGGAGACAATATTTTTCTTCTTGACTTGCCTGCTTATATGAAAATGTAATTAATAGTCAATGTTGAAAACTTGAAGCTTTATGAACCTCCATTGATTATGGATATCGATGAGGTTGCACAGATTCCTACAGTGGATGATTTTGCACCAGATTATCTAGATATGTTGCCTAAAGATATCATACTTGACTGGAAAATCAGAACTTCACGACGGGGAGATGTGGAGTACATTTGTGTTGGCTTCAAAGGAATTAATTCAAGCAAAGCTTGATGGATGGAGAAGGAAAAAGTGAGGGAGAAATTTCCTCACTTTCCAATTGACTGAAAAGGATTTTGGTAGTCCAAAAGCTCTTAGTGGGGGGGAATGATCTAGGTGGATTTTTAGAAAAGTACTAGTGGCATGGTAAAAGCATCTAAACTTAAAGTGGTAGGATCTGGATAAAATTAGCATTGGATCAAAGTGTTTGTCATCCTGATTCCAACGGTGTGAATGAAACTCAAATCCGAGTTCAGATGAAAATGTTAGAGCAAGTCAAAGTTCAATTTTGACCTGTCCAGGTGGCAGGAGGAGATGATATGGAAAAGGTCCCAGCGAATGGGGAAGCGCCAAGTGGCAGGCTACCATTGGGTCCCACATCGAGGAAAAATAGAGGTTGTAGGTTAAGAATCAGCCCCCAGCAGTGCCAATTTGTGATTTGCGATATCGTATACTGCATAATAGAGGTGGATGAGTATTAAATAATTGGCCTCGAAGAAGCCAATTGCGATGCGATTTATCGCATATCACAATCACAGAAAAGGGTTGGTATTTGTGAAGTGGTTCGAGAGTAATCGTCGGTTGAGATTTGCGATAGGACTACCAGACACGATATTTTTATATGTTGCATTGTATAGCCTCGTCGGGCCCATTGTTATTGTAGTGTGTGGGTCGATGTGCCGATGGTTCAAGTGCCGATTGTGATTTTCAATGGGGACCGCCAGATGCGATATGTTATATGTTGTGTTCTATAAGCCCGATAGGTCCGTGTATTGCAGAGTGCCTGTTGTTTTAGCTTTGGATTGTCTGCAGATAGTTGGAAACGCTGATAGACATGAAGCCAAGCCTTATGCGCAGTTGAATGGGTTTGCCATGTTTGAACGGGGTTTCACCATTATTGTAAGATTGTTTTTGTGTATCATTCCAGCCCGATCCTAATTTCTTAACTTGGTTTCTTATGTTAAAATTGCCCGGGTTTTGAGGGATTGCCGCCATGCTATATATATGACTATTTGTGTCGGGAAAGGGCAAAGTGGACTGGCCGAATAACTCAGAATCTATTGCACACAACACACCCTGACCTTGGCAGCAAGTCGAGACTTCACCTTGAGTAGCAGGGAGGTTCCGATATGGTGCAGAAGGCTAGATTATCCAAATTGGGATTTTGGATAGGTGTTTTTGCACTACTTTCCGGCAGGAGTTTAGTTGTACTGTCTGTTTCTAAAGTTGGGCTCTCCATTATTTTTCCATCTTCTATCTTGGAAGTATAAGGGTTGTAAGTGAATGTTTCTTGTACTTTTATCTCTTTTTATGCCACTAATTGAAAGAAGGCCTCCCCACTATTAAACATGGTCTAGAGACGTAGTCCAAATTGGACAAACTTAGTAATCAAATCATTGTGTAATGCTTTTTTTGTTCTTATGATTATTTCCACATTGTTTATGTGCTTTTAAGTTCCATGGTTAATTTTCTCTATTATATGTAATTCCAATTCATCTGTAAGCAAATATCTTGGATCAATGACTGACAGTCTAAACTGCGTAATTCCAATTATCAAGGTTGACTTCCCTTAAGGATTACACATATTCTGGAGGCAAGCCCAGAACTCCTGTGTGACCAAGTCATTAGGTTAACTTGTAACTTAGAAATATCATCTAAGTGTAAAACAGGAAAACAAAAGCACAATTGGAAAAGATAAGTCTTCGTTAAAACACAAGTACTTGACAACAATAGAATTTCAACTCCTGTGGATAGGAAGTAAGGCTCCAAAATCAAAGCATAGGAAAATTTTTGGAGGGTGGTTGTAGCTGCCACAATGCTAGAGATTCATTGGTAGCCTACACTAACTCTCTGTATGGTTCTCGTCTCATGCAAGATAGGTCTAACTCTTTTGGAAGTATTGTTCAATTCATTGATTTTCACAACTTCTTCACTTAGCTTGAGTTAAATATATAGTCTACCATTCTCTTAGCAGAGAAGAAATAAAATTAAAGCAAATTAATTCAAAGAAAACAACTAAGAATAGAAAAACTACTCCTACTCCTAACCTAATCAGAGTGTAAGCCAAACTCACATGAAGTGATACTTCCAATGCAAAAACCGATGCATTGGATGGCCCATGTACACAAGGGAATGCATGTCAAAAAATATATACAAGCATAACAAAAAACAAAAAAGATAAGACAATACAAACCACAATGTTCAAAGTTTGAAAGTGCATGCAAAAAAGTAAGAACAAAACACACATGGAAGACATTTTGCGGGTGCATTATGGTGTTTGGACACACTATGACCCAAGGACATGCGAGAAAAAAAATTTGAACTGCAGAAATGGGCAAACATAAATAAAGAAGAAAATTTTGGTTTCGCAACCCCGCTCACCACATACGACCCCTCTAATGACTGAGGGATAAGATCGTGTGGTTCAGATGGAGGATGCGAAGATTGTACAACACAATGATTTTCATTGTGTGTGACAAAGTGATGAGGAGCCTGGGAAGATTCAAAACTATTCTAATTGGAAGTGGAAATGACCTAAAGACTATGAGAACTTGACATAACCATCATCTCAGGCTGAAGTGCCTCAACAACTTGGGGAAGTTCCAATTGACTAGAAGATGGATGATCGAAGACCGGTGGCTTGGAAAGATAAAGAGTCGAAAAATAAAAATCATGATCAAATGAATCAATGAAAATATCACAATATCCATGATCAAAAAGTTCAAGATTACAAACAGAGGCATCCTCATGATCAAGCGAATCGTAAAGAGAGGATGATGGAAAACGAGAAATTTCACCCTCTATATTTTTAGAAAGATAAGATGAGATATTGGGAAGATCAGGGAAAACATATTTATCCTCTATACATTCAGAAAAAAAAAAAAAAAAAATCGGACATTCCATGTGTTCTAAGAGTGATCACAAACTGATTCTTCACAATATTTAATAGGGATGACATGATCGTGGAAGATGTCAGGATAATGAGAGAGAGGCGGGGAAGGAGAAGAATCATCCCTCATCGTAGATCCTTGTTCATCTATGGGATGCCACACATAATCATCATAAATGATATCACAAGTTGGATGCCCAACACTAACTCCATCCACAAATTGATCCTCAATCACATCAAAAGAAGGATTCAAAATAGGTGAACACAACAAATCACAATCCAGAAGATCAAAGGAACCAAAGGATCGAGGATGAGGAGATAGGAATTCATTGTAATCATCAGATTCACAGTCCAAACGTACTCTAAAATTCTGAGTATGTGGGTTGGGAGAAGATGGTGGTAGATCAGTGGATGAATTCTCAAATTCTCCTACCTCAACCCATGGAATTGGATCTGTTTGATGAGAAGGGATGGAGGGTCACTTGGAACAACAACTTCATTTGTATCAGATTTAGAATCTCTAATATCGAGGTATGTTGGAAGAGGTTTGAAACATTCAAGCTCATGCATATTTTTTGAAATGTGAACAAGATATAGGAACCTGTTAACTAAGAAAGACCAATTAACATCATTTTCTAGAAATTCAAAGCAAAAATGAATGAAACGATCAATAAAATACCGAACAGATTCATCAGGTGCTTTTCGCAAATTTAAAATTTTCTTGCATAGAGTTTCACAATCATACATATCAAAAGCATGACACAGTTCTTTGAAAATATGTTTGAAAGAGTGTATGGAGGCATCAGGCAATGTGCTACACCATTCTCGTACACATCCTTCCAACGTGAGAATGAACAACCTACAACCAACATCCTCATAGTGGATGTTGTGTTTTGTGCAGATATCAAGAAAATGGGCAGTGTGCTCGAATAAGGTTGTTTTACCCTCACCACTGAATTTCATATTTTACAAGTCATTAATAATTCTTGCCAACACTTTCATATTTGTGTGTCTATAAAAACATGCCGGGGTTATGATTTGGGGAGAAGTCATTAAATGAGTGTAGAAACTCAAAAACAAACTTCAAGGACTCATCTTGTCCTCTAGCCCTCCTTCTAGCGCTAGAAATGTTGACAGCGCTGGACTTGCCAACATTCAGGGGATCTCCCTGATATGAAGTCCCAACTAGACCTCACACTGTTTGGGGTAGGAGTCCCAACAGTGGGGTGATAACATTCTACCTTGGTTGCAAATATGCATAGAGTGGTGCATGATGTCTTTGGTGAGAACAAGTGTGAGAACCTACAAATAATCAAGTGCGATGCATGAACAATTCCAACACATGAAGGGAAAAGAGAGTGAGCCCCCTAGAAGCCTGTAATAGTACACAACTTAAAAGGAACACACGAGCATAATGACATCATGAGCTAACATGTGGAATAGTCCACAAGTTAAGGTGACGAATTAATACAACAACACGCATTCAACAACATTCGTAAAAATGAAAACAGAATAGCTCATAAGGATGAGTGTAAATTAAATAAGATAGATTTTAAATAAAACGAGAATAGTCCTACTATATTCATAACACATGCATAAAAGTGTGCCAACTGTGAGTTAATTAAAAGTGAGATTTTTGTTCATATATACACCATTGATGACCACTAGCCCCAATAGTGGAACATTAAAGTCAACAACACCTGCTTCTCCAAATAAGTATACTCCCTCTATGCTATGGAGAAGCCAAGGCTCTCAAAAAACTCCCAAGCTCTTCCTAAGCCTAAGCCTAGCTAAAAGCTTGTCTCCAAAATCCCCTTACATGAGTTATGAGGTTCTATTTATAAGAAGAGGGTGGATGACCCTTCAAATCCCCTTTGTAACCTTTGGACTACCCTCATGACTCTTCAACTTCTTTCAAATGACTCATTACATTACATCATGACTCTTCATATTCCAATATTGAGACTTGGAATTTCACTTACAAAATAATTGCAAATAATATTACAATTTACACTTGCACCCATATAAGACAAAATAGGGTAGAGACAACTTGACATCCTAACAAGACAAAACACTATGATGCTTGATTTTGGGGAAACTCTAGCTCAAAAACTTCTACTTGATGCTTCTCGGTCACATATTGGTGCCAAGCTTAGTACTATGCGATGGCATCCCCAAACTGCGTGATGGTGTCTGGCTAGAAGCGAACTCTAGCCTCCATAACATCTAGGTATAGTGACTTGGAACCAATTTCAACTTCCTCCTGAAGCATGCACAACATTGCTCTAACTTGGACATGATTACTGATGTAGTTATGAATGTTATTTTTGTTTATCTCCAAATCTTCCTTGGTGGCAATCTATCTCTGCTAGTCCAAGTACTCTTCAATCACCTACTAGACCTGGTTCATGGGTTTGTCTTTGGTGAGTGAGCCAACTGATGGGATATTGTGTGCTTTCACCAATACATCCAAACTACTATATAACCATACATACGAGGCCTGAATTTTACCAATAAAAGAGGCGAGCTGCTTGTTGTTCCGAATCAACTTCTGGACTCCCACTTTCTCCAGCTCTACCCGTGTCTTCAATTTCTTCCCCAAGTTAAGAGGTGCCCCTTTGTATCACATTTTCCATTCTTGCACATAGGTAATGGAAGCTCATATGTTCTAGAGAGTTTTAATGAAATATTTGTTTTGCTGCTGTAGGCCATGCAAAACGGAAAACTGCTTTATGTATACGCACAAACTCCTCATAGAGGTTCCACATGTTTTCTCCAAGTGTTGATACTTCAGAAAGCATCGCTGCTCTCATCTCCTCCAAGTAGACCTATGCAGAAATTGCATTCTATGCTATTGGGCAGAGTTGTTATGCCTCTTCCCTAGCAGCCTATAAGTTTTGTGCCAATTTCTTATTCTCAGCCATCAAATGCTGAATGTTTGATCTTGTTGCACTTGCAAAGCCCAAGTTGGCTTCACTAATGACATTTGGATTCTTCCTCATGTCCACTACTATCACCTTTGTCTAACGAATGTAGGTGATGCATGATCATCTGGAAAATCCTTTCTCTGTTCTTTAACAATATTCTTCTAGAACTCATCATATGACATATTGTACAAGTCCATTACTAGATCATCACCAAGGGGAACAACTTCACCTTCTATGAAAGGAGCTAGCTTTGCTATTGGAGGTGGTGGAGACTAAATGTTGACCTGTTGTGAGCTCGACATTAGGTCGAAATATTCATTCTGTGACTCCTTTTCCAACTCCACGTATGTAACTTCAATCAAGTCTTCAATTTGCTGAGAAAGCTCTCGATCTTGCATCTTCTCACCCTCCTCCTCAACTATTGGCTCATTTTGTTCTTGCTCTTCAACCTTTATTGGTGTTGTTTCTTTTACTATGGCACCTTCCCTTTCTTTTTCTTCCTGCCTCTGCTTCTCTTCTTGTTCTTTCCTCCTCTACTCTTGTTCTTCCTTCAATTTCTGTTTTTCTTCCTGCAACTTCAGTTCTACTTCCTACAACTTTTTCTTTTCTTTCTTCCTCCACTCTGATCTTTGTCCCCTCTGCTTCTTCTCCACTTCTACTGCTAAAGCTTCTTTCATAAGAATCAGATTCGCTTTCATCTTGCAACTTTTTTCTCACCATGGACTATAAAAAATATTTCTATTTCCCCTGTCTGGCATGGGATTGTTGCTTTCTACTAGTGTTGCTTCCAGAGTTGTTTCCTTCTGTGGAGTATCTTGTGAAGTCACTGCTAAACTGATAAGCTCGTGGGGTTTGGAGGCATTGTAGCAATTCCTCCATGGGTCTTCCTTTAGCCAATGAAATGCCCTGCTAAGCCACTTAAAGTGAATTCTCGCACAATGGTCTTTGAAAATACGATAGGGATCATACATATTAAAGTCTTGAGTACTGAATGCAAACTTCACTATCTCCTTTCCCTTAGTATCCGTGACTTTCAATCCAATTTTTAAAAGAAGAGTGGGCCATGGTCCTTTCATTTTCCTGTGAAAAGATGTTGACATCTAATAGATTTGACTGGAAAATATATGAAAATATAAAATATATCAGAAATAACAAGATTGAAATATAGAAATGCTTCTCTTTATTAATCAAAACCCTTGAGGTAGGGTAACACCATGCAATCACTCCTTAAGGAAGGAGAACACTCCACAAGCCATATGCTTGCCAATACAATAATCCTTGATGTCTTCAATGGGGAGTCTCTAGCCTCTATATAGGCTTCATACATACAATACCATGGGTCTCTCAATACCATACATACATTACCATGGGTTTATCACATTATTCCTAACTACTTGTGGTCCCTTACATGATGCGGGTTAACCACTTTATTTATTAACTATGGCCCACCACATTATTACACTATTCCCTTGGGTACCTCCCTCTGTACCCCATAATATGCCCCCTAGGTATACTACATGACAACCCTGTGGTAAGATGATATGAAACTTCTTGCATGACAAGGTTGTCATTGGCATACCTTGGCAAAGCATGCAACGAGTTCTCTTCGTCGAACACTCTAAGGAAGGTGCCACCTGGTGAGGAAAACCAATTTACAATATCTTCTATTGCCTCCATTTTTCCTCGTGACATGCAAGGTGGTTCTTCTTCAAACATGAGCTTGTAAATCGGAATGATGAAATGGTCAGCTAGTTGTTCCGTTACTCCTCAATGACTGCAATATGAAACTAGTTTGCAATAGATATGCACAACAGTTTCTCATGGTGTCCATGTCCAGTTCATGCCAGGAAACCAGTTTTGTGCACATATTACATCCAGTAAATATGCAAATATATAAAACCTTTCTTGCTCACCCTTGGGAGGATTTCGGTCCTGTGCTACATGGGATCTCAACTGTCGAGCCAACAGATCTGACCAATTGAATGACTTCCCCTTAATCACAACTTGGTTAAATAAAAATTCCCACCCTTTAGGAAAGGTCTCCATGCCTTGATGACCATGGATCCTGCAAGCTAAGATAACGAAGTGCTGGTAGGCATTCTTGAGATACTTTGTGTTGTATAGATGGGTGGGTGTCTGTCGAAACATTGATGCCTCTTTCACCCAACTTTTAACAATATCTCGTGTTCACATAAATGCTGGTGGCATAGAAATATGAGTCCATAAGTATAATTGGCTCAGGAAAATGATACATGAGTTGATAATATTCTGCTAGAAAGGTAGAAAGCTTCTGTTCGCTCACATTTATCAATGTCATGGTATTCTCATCAATGTGTGAAACAATCCAGCTGATGACATGCACATTGGAAGGCTAGATATCTGCATGCAACCCTATGTAGTCTTGACTACTGGATATTGAGATAAACTTGCCAGTGCTCTAGATCTGCCTGAAGGCTCTTTACTGAAAGAGCTTCATTAACTTGTTGCCATGTTAGTTTTCACTCCCTTTCTATAAACAGTTGAGTGTCCGCATACATTGAAAAGTCTACTGGTGTTTTCTCAACTGCTCTCCCAATATTGCTTTCAATGGTCTCTTTTGAAGCAACTCTCTTTAGTTCCATGGTAACAATGAATGTTGGAGATAAGTGCTCAACAATTGTGGTACTTGTGGGACAAAAAGGACACTCATGGTAAGAAAACATTATCCTTTTGCAAATCTAACTTTGCCACATGATCAAGCAGCAAACCAGGAAACTAGTGAGAGGGATTGTGCAATTTCCATCAAAAAGTAAGGGAGAATGACTATGGGAACAACACATTGCGTAGTCCCAATAGCCAAGGATGCATCCTGAGGCTTGAGACTGTGCAATTTGCAATTCAGCCTAGGTAGTGATCGGGAGAGACTGCACATTGCGTAGTCTCAATGGCCAAGGTGATATGTTGACCTTTGGAACTACACAATGTGCAGTTGGGCTAGCTTGTATTGCACACTACATAGTTCCAGAGGCAAAGATCTCATCTTGAGACTTAGGATTACATAGTGCCCAACTGGGCAAGGCAAAATATGGCCAAGGAAAGTGCAGATCTGCTCGGTGGAAGTGTGAAAAAACTAAGTGATGATGTGAGCTTGACTACAAAAATGAATAAGTATGAACGAATCAATGTAGATCAAGTGTAGAAAATGAACAAACAAAAGGAAAATCAAGTATGTGAGGAGAGTCGCTACAATGACGACCATTGGTGCAAAAACAAGAAAATTGATGTGACATTTGTGAAAGGAAAATGAAAACTTAGAACAACACTTCTACAATCTAAAATAATTTGAAATACCAACAACCATGAAGAGAAATAAGAAAAACAACACTCACACAAGAAAAATGACAAAAAGCAATAGAAAAAGTGTCAAAAGATGATAAAAGCGTAACTCACTCGGAAAAGCGACGAAAATGATCTCTAGAGGTGTCAATTAAATTTATTTTAGTGAATGAGGGTTTATGACACACATGCCTAAAATCAAGGAAAAGTGAGACTTTGCAGAAGTTTCTAAAATAGTGAGTGTGCCTCCTTCGGGCTACTAATACTGGATCTCTATTTTTTAAGGATTTTTTTTCTTCCTTTTTTGGGGAATCCTACCATATACATTGCTCGGAAAGATTGCACAATTATGGAGAGCTAGGAAAATTTCCGGCTCAGTGCACTGTGCAGTTTCTGAACTCTGTGAGGGATTATGTAGTTTTTGGGCTCAGTGTTGGGCTACCTTCGATACCTGTGCAATTTCTGAGATCAAGGCTGACTGCCATTCTGAACTACACAATTCCAATCATTAAGGCTGACAACCCTCATGGGTTGCGTAGTTTCAAAATATAATTAGGGCCTACATGACAATAATAATATAAGGGAACAACAATAACGATAGTAGGATTCTATGGGGCACAACAAAAAAGATTGTGGGATTCTATGGTGTCCGAAAATAACAATATAGGGGATACACCAGTGCTATAGGGACCTAACACTTGTTTTCTTGTGGGTTCTCCCTTCAATATCTGTTTCGAAAATTCAATTAATTCTTCATTTATTAGAAGCTATGGATAGTTGGCATCAATGGACATAAGTGTCATGCCACACATTCTAGTGAGGATTATAGAAATATTATGGAGAGGACTTCTGAAATCCATCCTCTCCTTATAAATGAGTTATAATTAGGTAATGCTTTATCAGTATTACAAATAGTAGTGCTTCATTTTCACATTTGATATTGGAGCTCTAGCATTATCCAGGAGATCAAGGAACCTTCGGTGCGGTCATCATCACTTTTCCGGGTGAGTTTCACTTGTATATGTGAAAATACCATTTGTAATACTGATAAATCACTACCTAATTTAAATGTATTAGTTTATGGACAATTTGGGGGCTTAAGATTCAGAGATGTAATTCCATCTGTAGTCAGTTATTAAGTGATGTAAAATTTTCCAAATTTTGTAAGTATTTTTTACGTATTTATAGATATAGGCATAATAGTTTAAATAGAAAAAAGAAAAAAACCAACTTTTTTTATCTCAAGGGAATTCTAAGGAAAATCATTTGTGTTAGTTATTTAGGTAGAATAGACCCTTATTTGATGTAACGGTTATGTCCACAACACATATTTTTATTAATACAATGTTCTTGTTCCGGTTAAAAAAAAAGTATGGTATGGGGTTGAGATATTTTCTTTACTGGGTGATCGAGTGATCAAGGTAGTTTATCTCTATTGAGAAAAAGCTTTTTGTATTCATATGTACTCTTTCTCATTGGATTAATAGAGTTCTCAACACATTCTTTGGTGTGTGTAAAAAAGTGTCTACTTTCTTGTATTTCTAATATACATAACTTTGAAATTTTCAAAAAGTTGGTTTGAGTCTTAGCGATCAAGCCAAATTGTTGAAAGAAGTTGTCATTGATGTTAGAGGTTGTCCAAATTAAAGAGAAAATTACATATTCAAATAACACATTTCAAAATACCGTTTTTGGATTTTTGATGCCCCATTTAGATACACTATCTTTGAATGCATTTTTACTCCATTTACCTAGCTCAAATTTAACAATAACATATATGGTTGGGAAGTTTATTCCGAGACATTTCCAATAGTATATGGCACTCCCCTAAATCCTCATGGTAGAGGAGGAATGGTTTTTCAAATATTCACTATACATTATGTCAAATTCCCAAACTAGTCTAGCCCTTTGCTTAAGCATGCTCAGATTCGTTCAAACAAGAAAAGAAAAGGAATTTTGAGGTTCATGGCTCATGAACCAGAAGTGAGAGAGCTAATTTGGAGAGACTTTTTAGGGAATGATTTTTGGCTTATTTTGGAAGGATTTTTGGATTTTTTTTTGAAAGTTTCTAGTCCTAGATAGAACACTAATTGTAGACCTGTTCTTGAGGGAAAAATTTTGTTCCATTTGAAGGTTGAATTTTAGAGCTGTGTAGAGGGACGAATTCCATTGTAGAAGGCCAATTTTCAAGCCTGTCTTGAGAGTAATGACCTGTTCTGGTTGAGGTCAAATTTTATGACTAAAGTTTTGGTACATAAAAGGCCAAACTTAGGCTCATTTTGAGGGTGAAATTCTGGTGTGTTTGAAGGTGAGTTTTAGGTCTTTTTTTGAAGATGTAACACAGTTCTTTGTTGAGGAGACCGAACCCTATGGAGGAGGAATAATTTTAGAAGCCAATTTCTAATTGTTCGAGGGCCAATTTTAGGTGCATTAAAGTCTAAGTTTTAGTCCTAGTTTGGGGCTTGTTGAGGCCGAGTTGTGCTAATAAGGAGGTTGAGTTCAAGGATCATTTTTTGAGGGAAGTTTTGTTGCTAAGAAGGCCATATTTTGTAAACCAAGTGCTTGTGTGAAGGACAAAGGATAAATTACTAGGATGGAAGAATTTATTTGACTAATATTGACTCTTATACAAGTTTTGGTGTTAACAAATCATGTTGTTGGTGCTTCCTTTCAGTTTGTGCTAATAAGCCAAAGAGTTGGTCCTAATAAATTTGAGTGTACACTTTATATATATTAATAAACAAATTCTGTGGCTGTCATGTAAAAAACTCTGTGTTATGTATATTTATGTGCTTTGGTTTATACTTGTGTATGCATTTACAATTTTTTGAAGTTAAAAATTGTTAATATTGATCCATGCCCCATCTCAGTATTGCTGAATATTTCAATAATTATTAGCAGAGCTAGGTTCTATCAGAAACAATTTGACCACTAGAATGTAGATCTTAGTAAGACTCATAGACAAGCAACCCGAATACACCAAACATGGTATGTAGTTGTTTAATGGGAAAAATTATGCCTTTCTGAGCATAAGGATGAGATTTTTATTACAAGCATAAGGAGTTGATGTTTAACAACTGCTTGTTGAAATACTGAGAGGGGGGTGAATCAGTATTTCATTCAATTGTTATAATTAATTTCAGTTAAGATTTGTTGACAATTACAACCAAAAAGTAAATAATAGGAATTTTATTCAGAACATATGAGGACAAGAATACTCTTTTTACAATAAATTGAGTACAATAATGTTGAGGGCTCCAACCCTCCAATTTACCAGGCTCCAACATGTTCTTTGCCAAGCTCCAACTTGGACTTCATGAAGCTCCAACCTCTAGGGCTTGTAGAGTCCAAATGTTGTCTTACCTTGACATCCCTTTTTGCCTATATTTCCTCTCTTTTTCCTATACTTATCACCTAAATAATGAAATAAACAATTTTTTTTTTAAAGGTTAGTAATTACATGTCTTCTTCTTCATGTTTATCTATATACCCTATTGTTTTGTTAAAGAATGCATTCAGATACAGAATTGGCATGTTTCTTCAACTAATCCAAATTTCTACAGCTACCTCCATTGTTCGCAAGGTTCAGAAGCTCTAGCTTAACGAAGAAAGATACAAATGGATAAGGAATGGTCCCCTCATGGATTTGTTCCTATTCCCTTGAACCAATTCATCAAGATGATCGTAGGATATCACGTTCAACCACCAAAGTCAACTACAAGATTGTCGTCGGGACAGAATCCGAGTTTCAACAAAATCTTATCGATTTGCTTTCAGAATAGAAAATAGATTGTTTAGCGACATAGTTTGATTGAAATAAAGATATTTAGGCTTGAAATTCTCATAATGTTATGCCAAAGACTTATTATAAAAACTATGGCCGCACTATGTTTTGGGTGTGCACCAGATGATGTAATTTTTGAGAACAATTTATTAAGTTTCATTTTGCAAGTAATAGACTTGGTTTTATGTTTGTATACGCTACGTTGATTGGAGATTGGTGAATGATTAATGGAGGGCCCCTACGACCAATAACATGTCTTTAATTGATTGCAATTAGATTCCTTTCAATACTTGAATAATTTGTTTTGTGTGAAGAAATGTAGTGTGATGAGTTCACCAGTGAATCATTATATGTATAAGAAATTTCCTTTTCTTTATACCTAGTTTAACTCTGCTATTTGATTTTCTTTTTATCTATTGTAGTCCAACTGTTTTTACTTCATAGCGTAGTTGCTCCTCAGAATGTCTTGTTTGGATGAACTTGAATAAGTAAAAGAGTGAGAGTCTTCTCCTTAGTAATTGAATTCAAACAATATTCCTTTACATTTTGATAGAAAAAATTTCTCTTGCACTTAGTAAATTACAGTTGCAGCATAAAAATTCAAGACAAAAATCCAAAACAGTCTAACACAAGTAAAGTCTAGAATTACTCTCATATCATCCATAAACTGATTCAATAGAGAATAAATCCTAAGAAATTAGCTGATAACTTTAGGTATTAAGCCATTAATATAATTAACGACATCATCTCCATACTAATATTAAAGTTTAGATCCTAACAAGAATATAACGACATAAGAAATAAATTCTAGCACATATAGTGCACTTGTACTTCATTAGTATACCTGTCGTGGTTGATAATTTATGATTGAAAATTTAAAGACATTAAATTGGCCAAACATTTTGGCACTGTTTCCGGGGAAGTACAAATAGAAGTTAAGGAAAAAACTCATTAATTCAAAACATGATATGCGTAGGGATAGAGACTCTAGAGGTAGATTTGTAGGGCGAGGAAGAAGTGTAATTCCCACAAATCCACTCACTTCACCACAATTTCGAGAATCCACACCAGCTAGTCAAACTCAAATCCCATTTAGAGGTCAACAAAGACTTCCTAAAATCTCAAGATCAGAAATCCAATCCATAACTTCACCCACTTCCTCTACTGAAGTTGTAATTGAAGAAAATCATACATCCCCAACTACAGGAGTAATTTTTCTATCCTCCACTGGTGAACAAATTTTGGGAGAAAAATTAGAAGTTCCTAGTGAAGAAGAGGAATAGGAAACTTATTTTGAACAACCATTGATAGAGGAACCAGAAAGAATAGAAGAACACTATATTAGTTCCAAAGAATCTATCATGGTTGAAGAAGGGGAAGGAGAGGTACACAATTTCCATGGCAAGGAAAATAGGATTGGAGGAGGTAGGGGTAGAGGTAGAGGTGGAGATAGGAACAGAGGATGGGGTAGAGGCAAAGGAAACCAAGATACTTTTGGATTTCCTATTCTTGATGAAGATACAACCCTCACAATGAAAAATATATCACCCTCAATTCTTCCTAATTTCCACAGGAAAAGAAACGAAGGCCCAGAAACATTTCTCTTCGAATTTGAATTATTATGTAGATCATATGACTATCTGCATGATGCTCAAAAATTAAAGATTATTGTATGCCTAGTAACCTTAAAGATGAAGTCTTAAAAATGACACAAAAAGAAGATGAAAATATTGAAGATTTAGTAGAAAGCTTTGTCTACAATGTTAAAAGAGAAAAAATGGATAATTTGGATGAGGAAACCTTAAAAGCCCTCTTACTCAGAGCTATTAAAGATGAGTGGATAGATCTCCTTAGCCTAACTGGGAAGGGAGATATTTCCCAACTACCATTTGCAGATATTTGTGATTTATGTGTAAATATCTCAAGGGATAACGCACAATTTGGAAGGAATCCTAGAGGCCCTCCCTTGTCAAGAATTAATAAATCTGCAGCTGGGATAGTCAGCAGGAAAGAATTAGGAAATTTGCTTGATACCTTCAAAAAAGATATTTTAGGGAGCCTAAGTGAGTAGATAGACACCCTTAAAATACAAAACAAGCAAAATTATGAAAATGCTGCATTATCTATCTTCTGTCCTAAATGTTGAAACAAACACGCTCTAAGAGAATGTCCCTTAGATTCAAAAGCCATAGAAACTTGTGTCATATGTGTAGATAATCATGATATGAAGGAATGTCCTTACTTACTAGGTCTCAAGGTTGTATTTATGATGAAGGAATATCAGAACCAGTAGACCCTCTTTACTTTATAGCTAAGAGACCATGGCAAAACCCCCAAATAAATCAATCACAAGGGTTCAGACCACAAAAATTTTCTCAGTATTCACAAAATAATTGGAATCCAACCTGCCAGCCTTGCGCTCAGCCACACTCACAACCTTGGAATCAAGGATGGAAAAATCCTTATGGAGCCTTTGCTCAATATCAACAATACTCGCCATCCTATCTTCCACCACAATTTCTACCACCATCTAATCAAATTAACACAACGAACCAATTACCACAAATTCCAGTTTAGAATCAAAACCCACAGCTCTCCCTACCATTTCCACAAAAAAAAAAATCAATTATCCGTTCAACCACTTCTGAATCCTAATAATAAAATACCACAACAACCTGTGTACAACATGGAGGGGCAAAGTCCTCAAACTTATGTGATAACTCCACTAGACCTAAATGATGTCCAATTAAGCTTTGGAAGAGTGTTACCAAGAAAACCCCTTGTTGTCATTCAAGAAACAAGATCCGATCTTCAAAAACACAAAAACCAATCAGAAGAAGGGGAGACATCTATCCCTTAGAAAGAGAATAAACAAACAGAATATGTTCCAATAAACACTCCAATCATAGAACAACCCTCGTATCAATTAGACCACCTTTCCCTGAACGGTTGAAAATTGATGAAGGAGTAGAAAAACAAATTATCTTGCCTGATTACAATATGATGGATGAATTGAGAAATGTCTGTATAAAGATTCCTTTATTACAAGCCATAAAAGAAATACTAATTTTTGTGAAAACAATTAAGGAACTAAGTACACAAAGATTAAGAAGAAAAAGAAAAGACATAAAAAGAATTCAATTAGTTGGAAAAATTGTAGACATTATGATGGGGAAAATGACAATTGAAAAGTATTTAGATCCAAGCAGCTCCATTGTAAAAATTCACATCAATGGAACATAAATACTGAACACATTGATTGATCTAGGAGCAACCATCAACATAATGAGTAACAAGTTATGGACACAGGCTTCTTAACCTTCAATACACACCAACCTTATTGCCATTAGCAGATAGGTATGTGATTAAACCTGATGGTGTGTTGGAAGATGTTTGTGTATCCTTAGATTCTTGGGAATATCCAGTTGATTTCATGGTCTTAACATCCAAGAATAATTTAGGAGGACATCCATTAATTCTGGGAAGACCTTGTTTAGCTACAACTGATGCTTTCATCGGTTGTAGATCAGCTGACATGTTTATCTTAGATGTAATTTCTACAAAGAAATTTACACTATACCCTCCTACAAGGACAACAATAGATACAAAAACTGAAGAATGGATAGAAGATGAAGAAGATATACAACCTATTTTTACTACTGAACAAGT